>VDFB02281492.1:132230798-132293742 GCA_007258455.2 Sequoia sempervirens
CTTGGGGGTTGAGATCCTCTACATGTAAGAAGCTCCATTTTCTGAATAATAAAATTATTCTCTTGTTTGTGGGTTATTTTCTCTGTCTCGGGCTGCCCCCTCATCATCTGTTGAATCCATTGTTTATCATGTATGAATCTATCCTGTTGTACCATGCTAATGGTGCTTGCTTCAATCCATAAAGTGCCTTCTTTAACCTATAAAAATTGTCTTCATATCCTTTTCCTTCACATTCGGGTGGATGTTGCACATAAACCTCTTCTAAATATCCATTCAAGAAAGTTGATATGACATCCATTTGATAAACCTTCCAATTGTTTTGAGCTGCAATAGCTAGTAACAATATCATGTCTTGCTACAAGTACAAATATTTTGTTATAATCAATTCCATATTCTTGTGTAAATCCTTTAGCTACTAGCCTTTCCTTATATTTTTCAACTTCTCCATTTTCTTTATACTTAGTTTTATAAACCCATTTCACTCCTATGCAGTCTTTTTCCTTAGGCAAATTAACTAAATCCCATGTATCATTCTTCTCAATGGGTACCATTTCATCATTCATTGTATTAATTCAATGTTCTTCCTTAATTACATCTTCAAAATATATAGGATCTTGAGCAAAGAAATAAAATTTTGATTGCAAATCTATCCTATCTCCTTGATCATAAATTTCTTGCAAACTTCTAGTTTTCTTACTTTTAATCCTTGGTCTCAATGATGCAAGTGTAGGATTTGAGTCATTACTTACTTGTGGACTTGATGATTTTCCTTGTTCAACTTTCCTTTGTGTGTTGTATCCTTGTGGACTTCTTGATGGAGTTCCTCGTTTATTTGATTGATCTCCTTGGCTTTCTCGATCTTTTCCTTCTTGTCCATCATATGGCAATTTTGCAACACCCGTAAGTGTCTTGTCTATACTTCCATCCCAATATTCTTCCTCTTTGAATAGAACATCTCTTATTACAATGAATTTATTGGTTATAGGATTAAACAACTTATAAGCCTTGGATTGTTCATCATAACCAATAAAAATACATTTTTCACTTTTATCATCCAACTTAATTCTTGTTTCCTTAGGAACATGTGCAAACACAATACAACCAATTATCTTGAAATGAGAAACACTATGATGCTTACCACTCCATGCTTCATGTGGAATCTTGTCCCTCACACTCTTTGTTGGAAACCTGTTTAAGATATAAATTGCACAAGCTACTACTTCAATCCAATACTCATTAGGTAGAATCTTACCTTTCAACATTCTCCTTGCCATTTCCACTATTATTTTATTCTTCCTTTCCGCAACACCATTTTGCTGAGGTGTGTAACTTGTAGTAAACTGCTTCTTTATTCCATGATACTTGTAATAATCAAAAAACTCATTTGACTTGTATTCTCCTCCTCTGTCTGATCTCAATACCTTGATGGATAGGCCACTTTGTTTCTCAACCAATTCTTTGAACTCCTTGAACTTTCCAAATGCCTCAGATTTATATTTGAGAAAATAAACCCATGTTTTCCTACTAAAATCATCAATGAATGTTAGAAAATAAATGCTCCCTCCTAATGATGGTGTTTTCATTGGACCACATAAATCAGTATGCACAATTTCTAAGGGTACCCATGCTCTATATATCATTCCTTTTGGAAAACTTTTTCTATGTTGCTTAGCTAAAATACAACTTTCACATGAACTTAATGGTGCTTCAATAGGGGGTAAAACTCTTACCATTTTCTTTCTTTTCAATAAACACAATCCTTTAAAATTTAGATGACCATACCTCAAGTTCCATATCCATGTTTGATCTTGACTTGGTGCCTTGAAACTTGCTTCAATCTCATCCATCATTTCATTTTTCATGTGAAGTGGAAAAATTATGTTATTTGTCATTTCAACCTTTGCAATCACCATATTACTAGGGGGAATATCAAGTATAATGCACACATTATTTTCAAAAGCAACTCTATAACCTTTTTGAATAAGTTGTCCCACACTTATGAGATTGTGCTTCAAATAGGGTACAAAATAAACATCAGGAATGGACTTCTTACCAAACTTTGTTATCACATTAATTGCACCTTTACCCATGACTTCAACTATGTTATCATTTCCCAATTTAATTTCTAATTTCACTTAAGCATCCAAAATTTCAAAGAAGTCTTTATTTCTTGTCATATGATTAATGCAACCACTATATAGAAACCAAATGCTACTTGAACTTTCTTGAGCTACATGGAAAGTAATGAAATTTTTTTAGAACTAGTCCTATTTTTTGTAAAATCTACCGAAACAGGTTTCGGGATGTTGGGAACACAGAACTTCAGAAAACTCTTTTTCCATCCTGGCGATGGGACTCATTCATTACATATGGTGAATTAGTTCATCTGTAAATTTCTAAAAATTCAAGGGTCAACTCTATCGGTCCCGGTCTACACTTTTCTGCTTGACAACTTGTCGAATCTGAATCTAGAAAATCTAAAGGGAAAGTGTTCTCCGAGCTTCAAATGGGATTGTGTTGATTTTGATGACTTTGATGACTTTAAAACACCTTTTTGACACCTTTCTCCTTGACAAATATTCCTACAATACCTACAAACACACATTAAAAGATGGGAAAAATGGTTAAGGGTTAGAGGATAGGGGTTTCCTTGGTCAAACCCCAATTGGGTATGTGCAGGATCATGATGGGCAAAAAGTGGCAATATGATGGGTATGTGGCCCTGACAAATTTATTTTTACCCAAAATTGATGAAACAAAAAGGGTTTTTAAAGGAGATTCTCAACTTTCCACCAATATAAATTATGTGTTACTTTGAATTTAATAAGTAATTATTATTCATTTTCTATTCGAATTACGACTAAAGTCCTAATTGATAGGCTGATTAAAAACATCTATATCTTTCAAACGGTATCACATTTTTTGAATCCAAAAAATGCATCACATTCTATGCTTCACATACTATAGGATTAAAAAAATAAAAATTTAATTTCATAAATTTTTGACCAAGCTAAGGTGGTCAGACATACAAGTTTTTATATTTTTTTAAAATTGTAATAAAAAATTCATAATTAATTATTTACTTGGAAAAAATTACAAAAAAATATGCATCACATTGAGACATGAGTCCTCTACTTATATCTAAAATCATATAAAAATATATTATCATTTTAATATGGTTAGTGTGGTCAGACAGACACCTACTTCTTATTGTTTCCCTGAAATTTAAGTACTACTGCATTGAAATTTCAAATTTTTCACCAAATAGATTTTTTCTGTTTTTAAACAAACCTAGTAGTTTAGAAACTACATTAAATTTTCTACATATTCTATTCTTACATATTTTTGAAGTAATATAGATAACTTATTCAAATTTTTACATCAAGTTGCCTAACTCTGATTTTTCTGAATTTTTTGCCACTTAAGGGCCTGTTTTTTCCATGATGATCCTGCATTTACCCAATTTGGTAATCAAACCCTTGATAATGAAATGAAATAAAGAAGGAATGATGAACAAATAACATGCAATTTCACAAACTCACCAAACCCTTGATGTTGAAGTTTGAAGATATGCTACTCCAAGATGCTTGAATGCTTGAAAGCTTGATTGAATGATGAGAATGCTAGAATGCTTGAATGTTATGATGCATGAATGATTTATGTTGATTGGGTGAGTGAATGGATGAATTGGGGTTAAAATGAATAGAAAACCATGTATTTATACATAATTATGCCCTAATTTCCTAAATATACATCACAGGTTGACCTTAGGTCTTAAGGAATAAAAACCCGCTAGTAATTTGAATTTATTTTTATTTTTGTACGAAGAGGGCTCATTCGCCCCTAGTTGTGAATGGGTCCCACTCAAGGCATGTGAATGGGTGTCAAAAATTAAGTTGTCTTAAATGATGTTTGTCAGGTTTATATTAAAAAATACACTTAATTAAGGCTTGTAAGTGCATAAAGGGGACAAATAAAGCATAACAAAGGTGCATTTGTTGATGAAAAGTCTAGAAAAGCATGAAATTTTGTTACAGGACTTCACAAAACTTTAAAATAAGACTTGGTAAGTGATCAAAATGGGGTATGTAGGTGAATTATAATAAGAAGAGTGTAGAAAAGTGTGAAAATGTGTCACTTCACAACACCTTTACAAGATATCATAAAGTCTTAATGATTCATAAATATTCAAGACCTAATGTGAATGTGTGGGCCACATTGCAACATTAAATCAAGGTAAAATCAAGCCAAATAAGCACAAGGAGGGACAAAAAAAGAAAAAGTAGAAGGGTTACTTTTTTCATGTCCACAGTTAGCTCCCACTTTAGTGAGAGGAAAAACTTGCTTCAAAATCATACTAAAGTAGCTGAACATGCAATCAAGAGGGGTCCCATGGAAAACCAAACATAAGCACAAAGGAACACACATGAAAATTATGAAAAATAATGAAAGAGAGGAGAAAAATTCGGATCAAGCTTCAATCATTTGTCCAACTCATTGTGGATTAGATCTAGGCTATTTGTTTGGAAAGAAAATTCATACTCACTCTAGGGTGACATAAGTCATGGTTGTCCATCAGGTGAGAAATCCCAAAAGCTAAGAAACATACACTCATGACTGGTATGCACTCACAAACACACAGGTGGCTATGGGGAAAATTCATGCCTCAGAATGGGCTTCCCACTCAACCCTAATAAAGTTATACCTCTTGATAAATTTAATAAGGTGCCAGAAAGGATAATGTCATTTCGTGCTTCATGAGACAAGCAAATCTTCGTATGCTTATAACTCATGAAAAAATGTGATGGCACCATAGGCATGCAAGCTATGTTATGCAAGGTGGCCATGTAAATGAAAAATGCAACATGCAAAAGATGTTTAAAAGAGTCTTGCTTACTTAGTTCATGCTAGGTCCATAGCTTAGGGAACATTGTGTCTAATGCCTCCAAGAGAGGACCAATCAAAGAATAGAATATTCTCAACTTAGGGGATGTAGTAAGTCGCATCAAGCCACTACGAGGAATGTAATATGCTAAGAGAGATCATGCTTATGAAGGACATCACACCTAATGTCATCCATAAAGCGACAAACACATCATATGGGACAAGAAGGCTGCACTACGAACCAAAAAGAAGAAAAATACAAAATGAATTATGCCAATGTATGCCCCCACTTTAAAGGAATTGCTACACATCATTCTGTGAGAAATTACTCTAAAGTAGTGAATGAAAAATGCAAAAAAAAAGAAACAAGACATGAGAGACAACTTGGAAAGCCCCTATTCCAAGTCATACGTTTCCGAGTAAGGTTGCCTTACGTAAATGAAAAAGGAACAAAAGAAAGAGGGGTTTCCCCCAAAAAGGAACACACTAGACACATAAGGGATCTATGGATTTGGGGTTGGTATGTTCGTTGCTGCAATGTTTTGATTAAAGAACTTAGAATTGTCATCATTCCCCAAATACACATAGAACTAGAAGAATGATACAAAGAGAGAAAAAGCAAAAGAAAAAGAAAATCCATTTTGGGTCAACATGGAAGAGACATAGGATGTCTCAACACTTTGCATCATCCCTAAAAGGAAAATACAAGGAAATGAAAATGAAAAGGTGAATGAAAATGGAAAAATATTTTGGGTCAACATGAAGGAGACATTATAGTCTTAATGCCTTGCATTATCCCCAAAAGGAAAACACAAAACAAAAGTGAAAAGGAAAATAGAAAGACCTTTTGGGTCAACATGGAAGATATATAGGGCATATCAACGCTTTGTGTCATCCCCAAAAGGAAAACACAAGCGAAAAAAAAAAAAAAAAGACCTTTTGGGTCAACATGGAAGAGACATATGGCATCTCAACGCTTTGCGTCATCCCCAAAAGGAAAATGAAAAAAAAAAGTGAAAAGGAAAATAGAAAGATCTTTTGGCTCAACATGAAACAGACATAGGATGTCTCAATGCTTTGTGTCATCCCCAAAAGGGAAACACAAGTGAAAAAGAAAAAAATGAAATAAATGTATGACATATAGAAGAATGAAGGCAAAAATAGAGGAATTGTACAAAGAAAGAGAGAACATCAAATGTCACATCATGGGGGAACATGATGCACACATACACAAAAGAAAGGAAAAATAAAATGCAAGAGACTAGTAAGGAAAATGCAAGTCATCCACCTCCAAGTCATGTTCATGATGTACTGAGGGCAGGAAACTAGCTAGAGGGACAAGTGCAATTTTTGAACTAGGGGAAGTACTAGGTTCTACACTTGTTGTAGGATATTTTTCATTTAAGCTCATCGAAGAGGAAAATAATGTATTCAGATCATTATGCACCTCTTTGTCTATTTTAGTGATCCCATCATTGTCATCCAGATTAATCATGATAGGAGGACAGATGGTAATGTCCAATGAAGGGTGTATTATGAGTTGTGGTTGTTATATTGGGTCATTTTGTTGTGATTGGGGAGGAGGATTGTCATGCATTGCTTCTGTCAATGGTAGAGTTTGATTTTCTTTGTTTTTTTCATTTTGTAACTGATGAGCAAGGAGACAACATCGATGCCTATGCTCCCTAGCACCTTAGTTTATTTTGATTCTATTTTAAAATTGTGTAGGTGAAAGAGTGGGTTGATCCACCATAGGCTTCATTTCTTCCCTAAGGGGAGGAATAGAAGGAACCATAGGAGGTGGGTCAATCACTTTCTCTTTTACTTTATAAATTTCTTTTATGCAAGGGGGCATGATGGGGTTGGTTTCATTATCTCTTGGGCGTTTGGAGGATGAAGGTGAAGTGTTTATTGTTGGTTGATCTTGAGTTTTTGGCTCAGGTTTAGGTTGAAGCATTGTCTCATCTAGAATGGGAGTGTCAGAAGTGGATGGGGATATGTTGTGAAGAGACAATTTCGCTATTCATTTGGCTTTGAAGTTTTGATAGGAAATGAAAAAGAAGTCTTTGTGGGGTGTTATGGGTTCCATGGGCTCAGGTCAAAAGGCTTCTAAGGAAAAAATTCCTTTAGAAGACAATGGGTTAAAGCCACTATGGTGAACAATGAATATGTTGTTGTCAAGTGAAAACTTTAAACATTTGTGTATGACCAAAGGGACAACTTTCATTGAGTGAAGCCATGGATGGCCTAGCCACAAACGAAACTAATATGACTGTGGGATGATGGAGAATGTAACATCCACTATCTTAGGTCCTATTTGCAATGGAAGGACAATCGATCCTATCATAGGGCAAGCAAAACCATTTTGTGTTTTGATCCATGCTCTCAGTTTGTCATAATCATCTTGATAAAGATCATGTAATACCGAAAATTCCTCAATGATCATATTCTCTCCACATGCGGGATATATGAGTATCCCATTAGTGGGATTATCATAAATATGACCGACTATGTAAAGAAGACCATCAGGAAGATTCAGAAGAATATCCATAGATGAGAAAGTAATATCAAGAGATTTCTTAGGTTGGCCCTTACGAGGGATAACATCTATCGCACTTACCATTTCATGTATAGGATCAATAGTAGTGGTATGTGGAATAGGATCAGGATGTTCAATAGTTGTATGAAAATTCATCACTTCTTTGTTTTGAGTTTCACTACCTTTGATGAATGACACATTATGTTTGGGCATCAGATTGGTAAAAATTTACAAATTTTGATTGGGTGGGGCAATAGACGTATTTCCTTTAACATTGGAAATAAATAGACGACCATAATCAATGAGATCTTGCACTGTGTGTTTAAGATGCTTACAATGTTTTGTGTCATGTCCATTTTGTCTATGATAATGGCAATAAACGTTAGGTTGAAAGCTTGGAGGAAAAGGCTTAGTAGGATCCAGTGGTTTAACAGCAGGTAAAGTGATCATCTGTTGCTGCAATAGTTAGGACATTGTGTTATGAAGAGTGTCTGGTAAAGGTGTAAACTATCATTTTGGATCTCCATAACTATAAGGTATTGTGTCTTTAACAACTATTACTTGGTTGTTGACGGGTTGAGGTGGTTGTTGAGGAGGGGCCAGGTTAAATTGTAAATATCCTTTGTTTGGTTTTCTAAAGGGTTGTGAATTGTTTGGGTTGACATGTTCAGTTTTCTCAACTTAGCTGGTAGTGGACTTGACATCACAACTACTAATAAAATTGTGATAGTCACAAAGGGTTGTACATAGATGTACGAAAGAGGGAAATTTCATCATGGTCAATTTATCTTGGATTTTCCTTTGTAAATTTTCAATGAACATCTTTTGGAGATGTGGATCAGGAACCTTGACATCGATTTGGGAATAAAGTGACTTATAGAGTGAGATGAAATTAGTTACCTTTTTCATCCACATTTTGTTTACATCTCATTAAATCAGCCAATGTATTTTTGGGAGTCATGTGCACTTGAAAATGATTTATAAATGTATCAACTAGTTCATTGAATGAACGAATTTAATTGTTTGGTAAGGATGAAAACCACTCCAAGGCAGTGTCCTTTAAAGTCCTAGGAAATAGTTTAGCCAACAGTTTCTCGTCAAGGAAAAAATCACTACATAAGGCAGTATAGGCATTAACAGGATTAGTAGGGTAACCCTTCCCTTCGTACTTCTCAAATATAGGTATCTCAATTCCTTGTGGTATCAGTGTTCTTAATATTTCCAAAGATAATGGGCTGCTACAGACATAATAAGTGGGTGGGGTATTTTGACTTTGAAGTTTATGGTGGATATTTGGTGTTGCATGGAGGAGATATTATAGAAAAGTTGTGTGATGAGAGGGTCAGTGTAAGTGGTATGAGGTGGAAGGGAAAGTGGTGATGGAGTGTATGTAGTGGTAGGGCAAGTGAATGGAATGCTAATAGATGGTATGGTGGAAGAGGAGAGAACATTCAATGCCACAAAGGAACCAAGAGTGCTAGTAGGAATACTAAAGGAAGGAGTGACATTACTAACAGATTGCATGACTGTTGCAACTTGGGGAGTGGTGTAGGTAGGTATGGATGCTACAATTGAGGGGGGAGGAATGTGAGGTCTTCCATGGCTAACCACAATGTTTTCTGGTTGAGATGTACTAGAGGTGGAAGGAATATGTTTATGGTATATCTCAACAATTTGTTTCATAAAATCTAAGCCTTTGTTACATTCTAGCAAAAAATGGATGTTGTCTATAGTAGGAATGGTGATGGTTGAAACTTTTTCAAGACACATGTTTTGTTACAGATGTGCTAAGTCCTCATGAATGTTAATAATCTTGTCTTGCGAAATGTGATAATTTTGTGTGTCAATGTGCATGTTATTGGAAGGTAAAGCTTTGCTAAAGGTGGTGTCCATGCCTAATGCACTATTTTCAATACCAAGAGTAGTAGCTCAAGACAACCCAAGGTCCATAACGAGTGTGTTATCACAGGATGCCATGAGTTGTGAACTTCTCACTGAAGTATTCTCAATAGGGCACCAAACACTCATACAAGGGATACTAAAGGCGAGGTGGATGCAAATGAAATGCAAACTAGGAGCAATAAAATGCTAATAACAAAAATTATGGAAACTTTATCATAGATGCAATAACAGAAAACAAAAATATAGAAAATGTGTTGAAAATGACATAAATTATAGTGAAAAATATGCAACTGGACTAATTTTCCCAAGGTAGCGAATGAGTCCAAGGATGATTTTTTCTGAAATTTTTTTAAAAATTTAATATGATTTGTATGATTTTCAGATTCTTTCATGCAAGACTATGATGCAGATGCATAATTTTAGTGATTTTAAATGATTCAAAATACAAAAATGAAAACTATATAATCTTTTCACTAAAGCAATTTTGAAAAACCTAGGATGAAAAATAATGCAAAACCTAATGCAATGTTGATGCAAGCTAACCCTAGGATGTAAATGCACTTGAAATCAGAAGAAAAATGTTCTAAATTCAGGTTCACCAAAATGTAAACAAATATTTTGGCACCCAAACGATTTCTAGTCCTTCTAGGGTTTTTCACCTAAAAAGGGAAAGATGGGCCAAAATGCAATGTAAACATTCAATAATTAATGTGATGTGGATGCAATATGCCTAGATGAAATGAGCTAAATGAAAATAAATGATAAAAGCTATTGATTATGTATGCAAAACTAAGAAATGCAAAGTGTTTGAAAACATAGTGTTGTATGCAAACATGAACTAAAAGTATAGACAAACAAGATGATGAAACTGAATGAGGTGCAACTAGAGCTTGAAAGCTAATATTGAAAGGTTTTGGAATGCTACAGAGATTAGTGTTGAATCCCACTGGGACTCATTGGCCACAAATGGCGAATTAGTCCTATTTCTAGTAAAATCTACCATAACATGTTTCAAGATGCTAGGAACACAAAACTTCAGAAAACACTTTTTCCAGCTTGGCAGTGGGACTCATTCACCATAGATAGTGGATCAGTCCACCTGCAGATTTTTGAAAAGTCAAGGGTCAACTCTGTGGGTCATGGTTCTTTACTTTTCTGCCTGACAGCTTATCAGATCTAAATCTAGAAAATCTAATGGGAAAGTGTTCTCCAAGCTTCAAATGGGATTGTGTTGAATTTGATGACTTTGATGACTTTACAACACCTTTTTGACACCTTTCTCCTTGGAAAATCTTCCTACAACACCTGCAAACAAACATGCAAAGATGGGAAAAAGGGTTAAGGGTTACAGTATAGGGGTTGGCCTTGGTCAAACCCCAATTTGGTAGTCAAACCCTTGATAATGAAATGAAATAAAGAAGGAATGATGAAAAAATAACATGCAATTTCATAAACTCACCAAACCCTTAATGTTGAAGTTTGAAGATATGTTGCTCCAAGATGCTTGAATGATTGATTGAATGATGAGAATGCTAGAATGCTTGAATGTTATCATGCATGAATGAATTATCTTGACTGGGTGAGTGAATGGATGAATGGGGGTTAAAATGAATAGAAAATCATGTATTTATACATAATTATGCCCTAATTTCCCAAAAATGTATCACAGGCCGACCTTAGGTCTTAAGGAATAAAAACCCACCAATAATTTGAATTTATTTTAATTTTTGTTCAAGAGGGACTCATTCGCCCCTAGTGGCGAATGGGTCCGACTCAAGGCATGTGAATGGGCGTCATAAATTAAGTTGTCTTTAATGATTTTTGTCAAGTTTATATTAAAAAATACACTTAATTAAGGCCTGTAAGTGCATAAAGGGGCCAAATAAAGCATAAGAAATGTGTATTTGTTGATGATAAGTCTAGAAAAGCATGAAATTTTGTTATAGGAATTCACAAGACTTTAAAATAAGACCTGGTAAGTGATCAAAAGGGGGTATGTAGGTGAATTATAAGAAGAAAAGTCTAGAAAAGTGTCAAAATGTGTCACAACACCTTTACAAGACATCATAAAGTCTTAATGATTCATAAATATTCTAGACCTAATGTGAATGTGAGGGCCACATTGCAACATTAAATCAAGGTAAAATCAAGCCAAATAAGCACAAGCAAAGACAAAACAAGAAAAATTAGAAGGGTTACTTTTTTCGTGTCCACAGGCCATAATTATTGCAATAGTAACATTGAACATTTGATTTGTCATACCTTTGTGATGTTTGATTGTTATTCCATCCCCTTGAATTAAAAATTTGATTTCTCTTTCCTCCTAGATCTAGATTCCTTATTTCTTCTCTTTGGTAATTATTTCTTCCTCTTCCTCTACTTCTACCAAATGACACTTGTGTTTTGAATGCATTCTCCAATGAGTTATTATTATTTATGCTCAATCTCTACTCATGATTTTTCAAAGAACCAAACAACTCATCTATTGAATATATTGAAAAATCCTTATATTCCTCAATTGGCACCACAATAGCATCAAATTTAGTAGGTAAACATCTTAAGATATTTTCTATAACCTTTTGATCTTTTAGCTCATCACCATTCATATTTATTTGATTAACCAAATCCATAACATGAATTGAAAATTGATCTACTAAATCAGAAGCTTTCATTTGTATATTTTCAAATTCTCTCCTAAGTGCTTGTAATTTGGAAACTTTTTCCTTACATGTACCTTGATATGTTGTTTCTAAAATGTCCCATGCTTGCTTGGCTATAGTGGTTGGCTTAATCCTTCCAATAACTGAATCATCCAATCCTTTTCCAATTATCTGCAAAGCCCTTTTATTATATTTCCTATTTTCATTAAGCTTATTCTTTGCATTAGTACTTAAACTAGACTCATCTTGTGGTTCCGTGTAACCATTTTCAACTATTTCTGATAACTCTTCTGAAGAAAGTATCAATTTCATCTTGAATGACCAATTATCATAATTTTTTCTAGAAAATATTAGAATTTGCACAATACATAATGCCATGCCTTCAATCAACTTAATCTTTGTTTTTCCTCAAACAATTTCAATGATCCTTCCAATATTCTTCGATCTCTTTCTGTGACCTTTTTTTACTTGATTGGCTATGCCTATCTTTAGCTCTCCGATCCATAATTCTTGGCAGTGTGGATTAATATCCAACGTATTTTTCAATTTTTACTCTAATCCAATCTTTTGTAAAGGATGCAAACAATCAAACTTCAAATATTATACCGATCTCGCTTGAGAAGAAAAATTGTGATGCCTTTTCCTTCAAATTTGTGAAATTTTAAACCAATAACTGCTTGTCTTCATAAATTGGCAATATCCACTTTTAGATTTGCACTTCTTGACTAGCATAAAACCATGATCTTGAATGGAAACCTCCAACAGTGATCTCCTTTGCAATATTTCTCACCAAACCTTTAACTGGAATCTCCTTCTTATGCAATTTATCTATGTATCCTTTGGATTGCTTTAGTGGCACCTTAAAATCCAATGATCTACCTTGATGGCAACTAAGAAAATCTCCTTACTGTGATCTGCTTATTTTGTTAGCAATCTGGCTCTTAAATCTCTTTCAAGTTGGTTGGATCTGATAACACTTTGTTAGTGGGAAGAGGAAACTAAATTAAACATAAAAAATAAAATACTTGTGTGCTACTGCATAATAATTGAATTCTTCATTCACATTGCTTGCTAAAAAATGAATTACATATGCCTCTTTTATAAAGGATTTTAGCTAATATAAGAAACTTCTAGAATATAGGTCAACATATTCAATATTTTATTATTTTATTTTGGCCAACATGTTTATAAGAAATCTAGAACTTATCACCTAGCTGGTAGAAATTACCAGAACCTTCTAACAATTAGTGGCATGCACTCTAATTCATGTATATGCTATAATGCAAGATAACAACTTTAATAGAATATTTTAATTTTATATTTATCAAGTAAATGGAAAAACTTTAATTAAATATAATAATGGCTACTCAGTTCAACCACTTAATAATTTTATTGTTTAAAATAATTATAAAAAAAACATGATTAATAAGTTTTTCCCTATACAATACTTACATCTTAACAACTTGGTTGAAGATTTTAATCTCGTCAATAGTTCCATAAGTGTCATAGATATCATCAACAATGGTTGCAAGAGCACAAAGCTTTGCAAAATCACATCTATAGGAAAAATACTTAGCATCTATGAAATATACACATACTAAATCAAAATATTCTACATGATGATAACGAGAAAAATCCACTTTATCCAAATTTAAATCCTTCCACCATCTAAACACAACATGAACACAATTTTTAGCTTCCTCTAAAACCATGCTAGAAAAAACCAAGAACACATAACTAATATTTATGATCATTGAAGTTCCTTATCACTTTGAAGACTTAAATTAAAAATTGTATATAATAGTAAAAAATATTTTAATTGCTCAACATAGTTGTCTACTTTCACTTCATTATCTCATGCCCACTTATGATTTTAATCAATCAACTTACTTTAAGATTGACTCCAGCTCCCGCCTGATGAGTCCAAATAATGACTCATTTTTTATAGGGTTTATCATATATTTGTTATTGTTACCATGGGATTTTAGCACCTGGTTATTGATACTATCTATGTTATTTCCCTAAATTTATGAACTTTGGGCATAAACTTATCCTTGTGACTTTTGATAGTATTAACCTGCTATGTGATATATCTATATTAATTTTATATGTGATTGAATGAGTGTTATTCTAAGGTGATTATGGATATAAAATTGTTTTTTGCATGCTAATGTCATTATGCAAGTTCACATTAAGATGTAGATATAAATTAAGCTTGCAAGATGGAAGAAGTTCATGCCAGCTAGCTGATTGCTAAGGAAGTCAAAGAGATGGAAATTTAATAGGTCAATGGAGGGAAACTCCCAACTTGTGTGGAAGTTGTAATTTACCTTTAAATGACCATGTCTATTATTTGAGTAGATTTAGAAGGTGTTGCTATGATGGATCCTTGTTTGAGGCAAGACTAGTTTGACTAAATCCTTATGCATGCATAACTTCCTCTTTTTCATGCTTTCAATAAATGACATCCTCCTATTCTGATGGAGTCGACTGCCTAGTTAGTTAGGGTTAGTTAGAAGCTTTCCTTCTATAAATAATGATCAGACGTTCATCTTCTAAAGGATGGATATTTTGATATTGTACTTGCATTTTTAGTTTCAAGGAATAAATTCATGTTGCTATTATGATGTACCAATGTTCTCAATGAATAAAATGATACTTTGATTTTTTGCATCTAAGTTAGCTTAGGGAAGACTCATTCAAGTGGGCCCACTTGATGAGAATTCCATCAATTCAATTTAGTAGTTACTTCTTTGTTTAGTAACTAGTTACAATCTTAACAATTGTCTGTTCCTGTAGCCATTGGAACTCTATTTTGTGTTTGTTCCTGCATCCAACACAGATAGAGTAACTTCATGTCCATTTGCTAAGATTTCTATTTTTTTCATTCATTCAAATTCAGTTTAGTTGTTAATTCATGCTCAGTACTTATGCTAATTCCTTTCAAGCATTTTACTTTCAATATTGTTTCCTTTCTAGTTATAGGATAAGGATGACTACAGTTGAGTCCTAGTGCATAGAAAGTGCTAGCCCATTTAAATTTCATGTCCCTAGGTTGACAAAAAAATGAACCTTCATGATGAGCAGTATATGTACTTAGTGCAAATATCTAATCTCTAAGTTATAGCTTTAAGGGCTTAGTTATTGAACCATTAGAGGAGGCTAACATTTTTGGCACTATTGCTGAGGATGGTGTCAAACTAGGAAGTTCTTTGGAGTCATTTATATTTTCTTTCTTGTTTTAGTATCTGTGAAATTTTTTCTTAGCATACCCTTCATTTGATAAAAGTAATGATCTACTAGTCTTTCACCAATTCTTTGTGTGAGTTGGCTAATATTGAGTTAATATTGCATGCATAGGTATAGGAGAAGAGATGCTCATGAGAGATTCCTTCCTAATGACCCTAATCCTAATAACTAGCTTGTTGAGTTTCAAAATATACCAAGAGATGAAGAAGAAGAGCAGGAAAATCCTTTTGTTGATGCATTTCCCAATTTGGCTAGTTTTGAAACTTCCTCTGAAGAGGAAGCTACCCAAAACCTAATTGAAAATCCATTTGCTTTGACAATCCATCAAGCAATTATGGTTATTCAAAACCCAAATAGACCCAACCAACCATCTTTTCCATTTCCTATCACCCACCAAAATAAAGTTGATAACCTCTTGAACATCCCTACTTTAGTTCTTCCCAAATTCTATGGGCTTGTAATAGAGGACCTTGACACTTTATTTTTTGAATTTGATATACTCTACAGAAGCTATGATTACACTATTGATGCTCATAGGCTTAAATTTTTTCATACTAACTTGAAGGAAGCTACATTAAGATGGTTTATGGGCTTAGGTAGGAATACTGTAGAGACGAGATGATATGAAAACAACGTTTCTTGAGAAGTATAAAGAATACTGTAGAGGCAGTGATATGAGAGGAGATGATATCTTCAGGATGTAGCAAAAGGAAGATGAAAGTTTGGAGGACTATATTTCAAGGTTCCTATTTTTCTTGTAGAAATCCCCACATCATGCACTCAATGAAGAGTCTCAAAAGTTTCTCTTCCTTAGAGGGATCAGTGAAAATTGTATTGATGCTCTAGACTTGATAGGAGGAGGAGATATCACCCAAGTTCCTTGGGATGACATTAAGAAGATATGTCAGAATTACTCTAGGGTGGCTATAAAGAAAAGAAGAGATTACCAATCTTTTATGGGTAAATCCTCCACTAATGGAGTTTCAAGGATAGAAATCACTCAATTGCTAGCAGATTTCAAGTAGGATATCATAAACAATATGGCCACTCAGCTAGATACACTTCAAGCATAGAAGAAACATGAGGAGGTAGAAGCGATGTTGGCAGATTATTATCCTCATTGTAGGAAAAAGAAGAAGCATTGTAGATGCAAAATGGTAGCCAACATTGACAACAAGAAAATTCCACTAGAATTCGGGCCAATTCAAGGTGATGATGATCAGGCTTTCTACATTGCACAAAGAAGACCATGGGATCCAAGACAAAGTATTTCACCAGATCCATTATCTTTTAGTGGACCTTATTTGAATTCTTATAATTCTAGTAATCAATGGAAACCCCCATACCCATCAAAATTTGAGGTTATCCACCTCAACCTTGGAACAACACTCCAAATACTTTGTCCAATTACCAAAACTATCCACCTTAGTGGAAACAATTCTAGGGGAATTGGCAGCAACCTCTAGGAAATTAGCAACAGACATCCCAATGGAGGGGAGGAAAACAATGGCCAAACCAGGCAACTGGTTACATGCATCCAGCTCCACAACCTCAACAACTGACCATAATGCCTCCTCCTCCTAACTAAAAATCTAGCACACATAGACCTACTCAGTTACTAGCTCAACCTAAACCTAACCCAAATAATAAACCACATCAGCAATCAGTCTACTCTATAGATCCCAATAAATTTCCTACATATGTTGTGAATGTGAGTGATATTCATCTACGCTAAAGAACCACTTTTCTATCTCCTTCCACTCCTATTATCACAAAGCTTCCTATGGAAGAAGAGGAGCATCATAATTTATCCGATAACCCTACTCAGTCATGTGTGCCCAAGAATCCTGAACTAGTTTAGTAGTCTGATCAAGACCCACCATTTCCTCAAAGGTTAGAAGTTGTTAAACAAAAGTAAGTAAAAGGAAGAAACAACCTTTGATATTCCAGATCAGTTGAAAGACATATGTGTCAAGATACCTTTGTTCCAGGCCATAAAATATCTCCCCATATATAGCAAGATTGTTAAGGAAGCATGTCAAAAAGCTAGGGAGGAAAAAGGACCCCACTACCATTCATGTGGTGGGGTAGTTGGCAGATATCATGCTTGAGAAAGTCATTGTTCCTAAATATAATAACCCAAGTAGTATTGTTGTTGGATTCATTATAAATGGAATCTAAGTAAAGAATTCTCTAGTAGACTTGGGAGAAACTATCAATGTGATAATTAAGGATATCTTGCAGCAACTAAATGTTACAAATATGGGACCTACTACTATCTTGTAACTCGCTGAAAATTCCACTATCAAACTAGATGGTATAGTAGAATATCTTGTTGTTACTCTAGACTCTTGGGAATATCCAGTAGACTTCATGATCCTTTCCCCTAAAGCTACATTAGGAGAGTATACCATTATTCTGGGTAGGTCATGGTTAGCTATAGTAAATGCTTACATTGGATGCCAGTCAAGGGATATGACTATTTCGTATGGGAGAAGCACTAAGAAGCTTGTCCTTTATCCTCCTTCTCAACCATCCCATGATATGGACAGTACCATATGGCCACATGTTGGAGAAGAGGTCGAGAAGGTCAATTTAGTGGCACAACTCAAGATGATAGGAATAAGTCCTTTTATGCAACTTCAGGGAGAAGATGAAATATTATCCCATATAATTTAGAACCATTATGAAGTGCATGAAGAATCACCTACTCATGAATCTAGTTCTACATGTCCATTACAAAAACTTCTGCCAGCTCCTCCTACACCTGAATTTCTTGCAGAAAAAAATATACTTCATACATTGTTACCACATGAATTAAAAATGTCAAGTATAAGTGAAACAACCATGATTGAGTTGACCACACAAATACAAGTTTTAGAGGGGAAAATTTTGAATATTAACAACAAGCTGAGTCAAGAGTACCAGTTGTCCTTGACAAACCTATTGATGTTGCATCAACATGCATTTGCATGGGATTACGATAATATGAAAGGATTAGATCCCAAACTTTGTACTCATAGGGTCTATATTAGAGATGATTACACACCAGTAAGACAACCACACAGGAGAATCAACCCTGCACTGAGGGAGATTGTGAAGGGGAACTACAGAAGTTATTAGATGCGGGATTTATCTACCCTATCTTAGATAGCCAATGGGTGTCCCCTTTGGTAATTGTGCCTAAAAAGGGAGATAAATGGAGAGTTTGTGTTGACTATAGAGAGCTAAATTTAGCCACCAAAAAGGATCACTTTCTCCTTCCTTTTATAGACCAAGTATTGGATTCACTTGTAGGTAAGTAATATTTTTCCTTCCTAGATGGATTTAGTGGTTATAATTAGATATAGATTGCACCTAAAGATCAGGAAAAGACAACTTTCACCTATCCTTGGGGGACTTATGCCTATTTAGTACTTCCATTTGGTTTATGTAATGCACCTGCAACCTTCCAAAGAGTAGTTAGTAGCATATTCTCAGATATTTCACATGATTGTATGGAGATCTACATGGATGATTTTACTACTTATGGCATTGATTTTGTAGAAGCATTAGAAAACCTAAGAAAGGTTTTGCAAAGATATGAGGACCATAATCTATCCTTGAATAGTGAGAAATGCTTTATGATGATGCAGGAAGGAGTGGTCCTTGGCCATTATATCTCTCAAAAAGGAATTCAAGTGAACCTAGCCAAAATTGAGGTAATTACCAATCTTTCTATTCTTGTCAAGAAAAAATATGTTAGAAGTTTCTTGGGACATGCAGTATACTATAGGCGCTTCATAAAATATTTTAGTAAGATGGTAGTACCACTTTATAATCTTCTAACTAAAGATGTTGAGTTCAAGTGGACAGAGGATTATGATAAAGCATTCTCTGATTTAAAAAAACATTAACCCATGCTCCTATTCTCAAAGGCCCTAATTGGGGACTTCCTTTCCATACTCACACAGATACATCTGATTATGCTATAGGGGCTATCTTGGGACAAAAAGAGGGGGAAATAGAGAATGCAATCTACTTTTTCAGCAACAAACTACAAGGAGCTAAGTTTAACTACACAGTGACATAGAAGGAGATGTTGGCAGTAATTTATGCTCTCAACAAGTTCAAGCATTATATCATAGGATATCAGACCTTTTTCCATATAGACCATACAACCATAAGATACCTTATGAACAAGCCATTGATTTCAGGTAGGTTAGCAAGGTGGTTGTTGTTAATGGAAGAATTTGATAGCACTATTATAGACAAGCCAGGTAAGGAAAATGTTGTGGCATATTTTCTCTCTAGATTGACTACATCAGAGGACACTCAAGCCATCAATGACTCCTTTCTTGATGAACATTTTTTCTCCATTAGTGTGCACACACCTTGGTATGCAGATATAGCCAATTATCTAGTTATGAGGAGAGTTTCCCCTCATTTCTCTCCAAAAGAGAGAAGGGTTCTTATTGAGAAAACTTTTCTATTCTCATGGATTGTAGGTTGTTTATTATATACTAGACTAGATCATGTGATGAGAAGATGTGTAAGAAAGGATGAAACCTATGATATACTACATGCATGCCATAATGAACCCTACGGGGGGAACTTTTTAGCTAAGAGAACATCCATGAAGATTCTCAATACAGGGTATTACTGGCCTACACTTCATAAGGATGTAGACAAGTACACTAGGAAGTGTGATAGATGTAAAAAGATGGGCCAACCAACTAAATCAGATGAGATGCCTCTATACCCTCAAGTAGTTATCACACCATTTGATAAATGGGGATTTGATTTTGTAGGTCCAATTGATCCACCATCAAATGGAAAATCTTATATCTTGGTTTTTATTGACTATGTGACTAAGTGGGTTGAGGTCAAATCCATGAAACATGCTAGGGACAATAAAGTTGTAGAATTCCTCTATGAAGAAATATTCACATGCTATGGAGTTCCTAGAGAGATAGTCACAGATCAAGGGGCTCAGTTCACATCCACTCTTGTCACAACATTGGTGAATGAGTATAATATTAGACATAGAAAATCCACACCATATCACCCTGAAGCCAATGGCTAGTCTAAGGTAGCAAATAGGGAAATAGAATCTATTATGACCAAAACAATAGTAATCCACAAAAAATATTGGGAAAATAGGTTGCTAGAAGTTGTCTGGGCCTATAGAACCACTTGGAAAACCACCATTGGTTTTACTCCCTTTGAACTATTATATGGAAAAATAGCAATGATGCCTATATATTTTGAGCACAAAACTCTTAGAAAAATACTAGACCTTGGAATGGATACATTTGAGGCACAAAAGGATAGGGTTATGCAACTAAATGCCTTAGATGAGATGAGGAAATCAACTCTCCATCATGTTGAGATGGTGTAGAACCAAAGAGTTAGATGGAAAGATAAATACATCAAGGAAAAGAAGTTTTAGCTTGGTGACTAGGAACTTCTTTATGATTCTAGGTATAAAGACAACGTAGGAAAACCTCAAACCAGGTGGTTGGGACCATATGAGATTGCAGAGGTCTTCCCTAATGGTTTTGTTCAACTTACAACAATTGATCTTGTCAAGGTCAAGCTCCTCGTCAATGGTCATCGTCTCAGGTTATACCATAAACTAGCCTCAAAACAAGAGTTCATGTAGCAATTTATTGAATACCAGAATTCTGAAGTTCCTACAACTGAAGGAAGCAGACCTAATTTCCATCCTTCTGACTAGTCAAAGGTACGCATGCAATCATAATAAAGATTTCCACTTTCTGTGGGAGTTAACTTCTCCATCATTAAACCTACCCACCCATTCATCTCCATCCCTTCTCTCTCTTCCATCACTCCACCAACACTTCATCATCATTCTACCATCACTTCATTTAATAACTCAACCGTACTTTTCTAGTGACTAGTACTTCCACATTCTTTGGAAAAGACACTTGAACTTTTTAGGTACGTGCATAACAACTTAATATATATTAATTACCTTATATGCATTTGTTTAATTATTGTATTTTAATATTGATATTTCACTTAGCCAATCATGCCATATGCCCTGTTACATCATAATTCCATCCTAGCCTATGCAGAAAAATGCTTTTATTTAGGTTGAGGGGGGAGTGTGAACCCACGTATCATACATGTCATTAATTATATTTCATGTGCCAACAGGGTAGCAAATTTGAAATGATGTAGTTGAAGTGATGTCCTGCATGCATGATATGACACTAAGCCACCACCATTTCCTTTGATAATACCCTTCCTTTATGTCTTCTTTACTACCTTATTCATAATCATAATGCCACTAAAAAGGTAAATTGAGAAGTCATACGACATTGGTGTTAGTACTGGTGAAGAGTTGTAGGAAGAAGAAGAGAAATTGGGTTTTTAGAAGAAGTATTGTAGGAAAGAAGCCTTTGTAGAGGTGTTTTCCAGATTGTGAGTGGAGGAAATGGGAGGTCAGTTAATAAAAAATGAACCAACACTTCATAAAGTAATCCTACAGGATGCACTCTATCAGACCAAATTCAAATTTTTTGGATGATTAGATTACTTTTTGAAGCTAAATAATTTCAGTAATGACATTTTCTTGGAATTTTCACAAACAATCTATAATGGTGAGGCGATGGTGAAAGGGACAAAATTTATAGCCACCGAAGAAAGGATTGCTGAAGTGATAGGTTTCCATGTTGAAGGAGAACCCTACCCTGCTTCTAGGGATGCTAGATTAGCTAGAGAAGAATTCACCAAGCCTAGTGATCCTCCACTTGTTATAGAAAAACAAGGAATAAGAACTTCTTTTCCAGAAAAATGGAAACAATTTGATGTTTACATTATCAAATACATTACCTGCGAGGGTCACCAATCATGTCTTCATTATGTACATTTCAAGCTTTTGAATCACATGAGACATGGTAGGAGAATGAATGTGCTAAATTTCCTATATTGTTCTTGCAATCTTGGTTGTTGATACGTAGAAAGGTAGGGAAAACTTTGCTTCCCATCATTGTTTGATTAAATTGATGGTAGAAAAGTCTTTGCAAGATGTGTCCAATATGCCATGGGATGAATTTTTGAACATTAAGAAATTCATATTAGAAAATGTGGGTCCTAGAGGTCAACCCCTAACTCATAGGGTTAGTGGGGATGAGGGGGTTATCAAAATCACTCCTGGAGCTTCAACTTCTGGGGAAAACCCTGGCACAAACCCTCTTACAATATAACTTGCAATAAAAATTGGTTCCTCTAAATCAGAGCATACAGATGAAGACAGTTCATCTTCGGACCCTAATGTCGATGTCCCCCCTAAAAATAAAGTTTAGACTAGGGCTGTCATTTGGAAGGAGGAAGTAAAAATGAGAAAATCATATATTAGCAAAGGGAAAGCTAAGAAGAAAAAACCAAGAAAGATAAAACCTATCCCTAGGAAGTGGAAAATTGAAGACATTGATCATCCTATAGCCACTAGGAAAAATAAAAGTCCTCCAAAAAAATCAAAACTAATCAAGTCTGCTACTGGTGTGCCTCCAAAAAGGAGCCATAGATTTAGAGGGAAACCTAGGAAGGAGGCAGAAGCTACTGAGGAATAGAAAAATATAGGATTGGCAGAATTTGCTGCTATTGCAGAGCAAGTTGAAAATCAAGAACTAGTGCAAATAGAGCAAGTGGAACATCATGAACCAATGCAAATAGAGAAAATGGAACATCAAGAACCAGTGTAGACAAAGAAATCTGAACATCATGAACCGGTGCAAGGAAAAATCCTAGTAGGAAAGAAAAAACCTCCTAATTTTTCATGGGCATTAGTAGCCCTGGATTTATGGAAAGAAATGTAGGAGAAAGAAGAAGAATGGAATAAAGAAAAAATCAAGCTACAGGAAGAGATCAATAAGAAAAATGAAGAATTGAGGAGAAGAATGCAAAGATTATTGCATTAAAGGATAAGGTAGACAATGTGGTGGCTCTAGTACCACAAATTATGGCATGCAAAACTCCCCCAAGGGTATATGCATTGCATTTAAAGGAGTGTCATCTTTATTTCAAGTTTTCATGGGTCATTTCTGGTCTAAGCCCTTCCATTGAAACCCCAAAATAATTTTTCCAATATTACCAATCCTCTCCTCTTGAAGTTAAAAATTTATTGTGTGAATTGTATTTGCATAACTATGTTGTTCCCAATGACCATGGATGGAATCCATTGTTGTACATTGGGGATATTCACTTGAGGGAATTAATTTCATGGATTCAAAATGAAATCAGCTAGGGGAAACAATTCAAAATATATAGAGAAAGAGAACTCCATACGCCCTATCTCTAAGAGCTAAATCAAGCAATCCTACAGATATCTACTACACATGGAAAAAAATTCTCTATAATCCAGAGTACAGAAAGAGGATCATACCTTCTAGGGAGGAAGCATGCCTAGAATATGAGTAGGTAGCTTCCACTATAGGAAAGACAGTATTGGGATATATATCACAGAGATGGAATGATCTGCCAGATCAGTTAAAATAGGCTGAACCCCATTCCCTACAAATTTTTTATGCAACTTGTGAATGGATCATAAGGTATATACATCTTGGTAGGATGAAGCAGCACTATTGGCTCCCATTGATATTTCAACCACCTATTCTGTTGTGGCCAGTACTAGACTACAAAACCTAGTAGTATGATGTAGATATAGAGAGGCTAAGGTGGGGTAGATTGGAAAGCAAGCAGGGGTTCTATTGGGATCCAAATTCAAATACTGCGGAGATTGATCAAGGGAAGCTAACAATTGGTGATTTTAGGGCTTTGATAAGGCAAAGGAATTGAGTTTCCTTTGCCAGAGGACCAATATATCATTAGGTTGGGGGGAGATGATGAGTCTAAATAATGACTCATTTTTTATAGGTTTTATCATATATTTTTTGTTGTTACCATGGGATTTTAGCACCTGGTTATTGATACTCTCTATTTTATTTCCCTAAATTTATGACCTTTGGGCATGAACTTATCCCTGTGACTTTTGATAGTATTATCCTACTATGTGATATATCTATATTAATTTATATGTGATTGAATGAATGTTATTCTAAGGTGATTATGGATATGCAATTGTTTTGTGCACGCTAATGTCATTATGCAGGTTCACATTAAGATGCAGATATAAATGAAGCTTGCAAGGTGGAAGAAGTTCATGCTAGCTGGCCATTTGCTAGAGAAGTCAAAGAGATGGAAATTTAAGAGGTCAAAGGAGGGTAACTTTGAATGGAGGGAAGCTTCCATTGGAGGGAAACTCCCAGCTCGTGTGGAGGTTGTAACTTATATTTAAATGACCATGTCTATTAGTTGAGTAGATTTAGGAGGTGTTGCTATGCTGGATCGTCATTGAGGCAAGACTGGTTTGACTAAAGTCTTTTGCATGCATAACTTCCTTCCTCTTTTTCATGCTTTCAATAAATGGTGTCCTCCTATTCTGATGGAGTCAACTACCCAGTTAGTTAGGGTTAGTTAGAAGCTTTCCTTCGATAAATAATGATCAGATGTTCCTCTTCTGAAGGTTGGATATTTTGATATTGTACTTGCATTTTTAGTTTCAAGGAATATAATCATGATACTATTATGATGTACCAATGTTCTCAATGAATAAAATGATACTTTGATTTGTTGCATCTGAGTTAGCTTAGGGAAGACTCATTCAAGGGGGCCCACTTGATGAGAATTCCATCCATTTAGTTTAGTCATTACTTCTTTGTTCAGTAATTAGTTACAATCTTAGTAGTTGTCTGTTCCTGCAGCCTTTGGAACTTTGTTCTATGTCTGTTCTTGTAGCCAATGTGGACAAAGTAACTTCCTGTCTATTTCCTAAGATTTCTATTTTTTTCATTCATTCTAGTTCAGTTTAGTTGTTGATTCATGCTCAATACTTATGCTAATTCCTTTCAAGCATTTTACTTTCAATAAATTTTCCTTTCTAGTTATAGGATAAGGATTACTATAGTTGAGTCATAGTGCACAGACAGTGTTGACCCATTTCAAGTTCACATCCCTAGGTTGACAATGAAATGAAACTTCATGATGAGCAAGATAACTACTTAGTGTAGATATCTAATATCTAAGTTATAGCTTTAAGGGATTAGTTATTGAACCATTAGAGGAGGCCAACACTTCCCATGGACTGCATGATATTGTAGTCCAATTTAGCTAGATTTAGAATATCTTTATTACCAACAATCTTGAAAATTAGAGGTAGAAGGTGTAACTTTCGATAAAATAACAAGCCCTAGAAGAAAGGGAAAAAGAAAAACTTTATTGAAGGGTAATGCCATTACTTGGTCCAATATTTTTTTTCACTATATATGTCCATGTAATTCCTTGCTTCGACTCTAGGTAGATTTGTGTGTCAACTGTACTCCAAGTTGTACTTTATTTGCATGTTCAAATTTTTGGGTAAGACTTAAATGACAAAGTTCTCCATGGTACGGGTAGATTTAAAACTAGAGCTTATGGCCAACATCGCCTCTCGTGAAAGAGTGGAACTAATATCAGGCTTTTGTAAAGCTTGATATAAACATTTTGTTGCAAAAACTTTAGCCTCATCCATAACATTCTCATCTAGAAAAGAAATTAACGAAGCTCTATATAGATTTAGAATACTTTTTATCTTCTATTCCCTTGATTGAGTTGATGGACACAAGAATTACCCATCATTTCCTTTCAATTGTCTTAAAACATCTACAAATATATCAAAAAATATAAATGATAAAATATATCAAAATCAAACATCTATTGGTTTTTAAATTATTGTAGACGTAAGCAATAAAAAGGAAACAATAGGAATGGGTAGAAGAGTATAAACAATAAATAGATAGCCACACATTCCATCACCTGAAGGAACTGGATATCTATTCGATCGAAGGATTCGAAGTCCCAAGGTTGTAGTATTGATATCTCTAAGGCATTCGCTCCAATATTTGCTAACAAATTATTGTATTTACATAACAATCATATAAATTTTAACGTTTTGGAAAGAAAAAAATATATATATTGTCAAACTTTTTTGAATGAGAACTATAAAATTAATATAATGTTTTGATAAGTAAGAGGCATTTTTTACTGGGTGTCAAATTGTGATATTGCTATGGGAATTCAACTATACAATTTCACGAGAAAAACTAATTGACCCATGTTTCATGAGTAATGATTTAGAAGAACACATCTCTCATTATAATGAATGATCCACTTGAAATAATATTTTTTTATTATATATTTTTAGCAAACCTATAAACATAATCAAGTGCTTCTTTTATTTCATTTTAGAAATGCCAATCTATTGCAAGGTGTCGAACCTTATCCACCATGGCAAGCCAATCAAAAGCATTATTTGCATAAGATTTACCACTTTTGTTGTAGGAATTGCATTGAACATGTTCTTGATCTCTCCAATAATCCTCTCAACATGCTCCAAATAATGAGAATCCTATAAAATTCTAACATTCTCGTCACATGATCACGTTAAAAACTACAAAAAGAAGAAAAAAAATGTAAAAATGACATAAAATGAAATTCGCTTGCCTCATAAGGATGTTCTTGGGTAGATTTTATAAAATCATCATCCCAAAAGTTGGTATGATGGTTGCCTATGCACCTGATCATAGTTTCAATAGTGTGGTCGAAGCCTTATTAATGAAGGGATTAGCCACCTCCTTCTCAAGCTTGGAAATTATTTATTGAAAAGCTTGACATGATGGTAGGATGTATATTTCAAGGATGAGCTGAAAATAGAGGGGGGAACACAGAAAATAGCCATTGAAAGAATTGTACACCGCTAAAGAGCCTTTGATGGCCTTTTATAAAAAGAGTTGATGGAATTTGTGACAAATTTTCAACTCTTACTACATTTTTATTCTAAGGTTCTGGTGTCATTACTAAATATATGTTCAACTACCTTTTCTATTTATCCTTGAACTTCCATTATTAGGAAAAATTTAAGTCTACCTACACCCACCATTGACAACACATGCATATAAATACAACTATAGTATCAATTGAAAGAGTTATTTTTTAATAATTTAAATTGAATTATTAATTTAAGTTTTTTAAAAATATCATTTATAATGTGTGTTTTTGGATTAAACTGTGTATATATTTTTTTGGTCTTCTTTCTGATGATGGATCATTGAGTGTGATTTGAAATGTCGATTAAAAAAATCATACACAGTTTAATCCAGAAACACATATTACATTCTTCATGGACTATGGAAAGCTTATTCCTAATATCATTTATATTGATTGTATGGATTTCTTTAAAAATTCCTTTGTTACAAATAAAGGTGGGTTGAGAAAGTTAAGTTGCATCATTTATGACATGTGAAATTTTTAGCACCTAGAAATTTCCTTCATTTCTAGTGCTTGATGATCTTTCACTTGACAATAGAACCTTGATTTTAGAACCCATGACAAACTTCAACCTTAATCTGCCACCATTAAAATTTCTCAATCTATGAGTCATCATGAAAATATGGTTGGTATAAGTTTTTTGATAAACCATTAAGAGTGTGCACACCCATTTTCATGGTTTTTGGGTGAATTATGATAATGATTTTAATGTGTCGTCGCTTTTGAGTGGGTTTGTAACATCCCATAAAAAGTTTGATTTTCTCCATTCTGACAACCTAATTGTTCAACTTTCATAAAGGGCCTCTAGTTCGAGTTTCATGATGATCAATTTTTTTTCAAAATTAGAACAAAATTGTTGTTAAACTGGTTGTTGGAAGATCTAGTTTACAAAGGAAGTCTCAAAAGTTGATTTTGTGTGCATTTTTAAATGAAAGAATAGGGATATAAATAATAAATCATGACCCCCTACAAGTTTTTATAGCTCTTGGAGGTCATTTTCTCCTGTGACATCGATACTATCATTTGACTATTGAACACTCAAAATACTGAAGGGGGGTGAATCTGTATTCTCTTAAACTATTCAAACATTAAACATCCAATTACCAAAACATATTCAACTACAGTAAGTCCAAAGAAAGCATGAAACATCAACAACATCACATAACACATGAACACCAAAAATTTTATGTGGAAAACCCAAAATGGGAAAAACCATGGTGAGGATTAACTCACGATATATTATAACCAATTATAGTATATTTACATAAGTGCTCACTATAGGTGGAATCACTGTCCAAGTGGAATCACTATCCACAGAGAAAAAGATAAAAGAGAGATGGTGGCTCACAAACTATTTTGAACTATTACAATTGCATCTTTCATATGCATGAAATACAATTCCAATGAATCTCAATAAACTAATTTTACACACTTCATTCAATTTAGATCCAACACTCTGACTTTATCTACATTCACATCACTTTAATCTTCTACTTAACATTCACAACTTAGCTTCCACTACTCTAATAATATTTGCATGTAGAATCTTCTCAGCACACATCATATATTCATATCATACATCAAAATACCAAAAAATATCTAACATATGTATTCGCATCAACTCTAACATCAATAATGTTGGCCTAATTGGATGTAATACCCAAAATATGATTTTTCAGCTCCAAAACTTTCATACATATCTCATTCCAAGATTCAAAACTTAAAAAAAATTAAAATCATTCAGCATGGACCTATATTAGATCCCACATAATACTGCAATACTTATTTATCCTTTGCATACCTTCAAATATATTAGGTTGGCATCGCTAGAAACCTAATAACAAAATTCTTCAACTGTGTATCCATATCTTGACACATGGCCCTCAAAATTCAATGCCAACTGGAATTCATATTCTATTTCCATCTAGCAACTTATCTTCAAAAGTGAAAATTCAAAAAATCATCTGCAGACATGTGCATAATATCCCATACAACTGTACTATATAGAAAATAATTGTAATTTCTAGGCCGAGCTTCTGTAACTCATATCTCTCAAACCACTTGTCAAAACATAATGAAATATTGGAATCAAATACATCTAACATCCACCAAAATTATGTTAGAAGCACAAAGTAAAACATTTATTGTGGAGTGGTGTGGACCCAAAAACAATCATGTTATAACAAATTGTATAAGCATAATTGACACTTAGTCACTTTCCAACACAACTGATATTTTCAGATCAAACCATTATGTAAAAATATCTTCCTCAACAACTCAAAAACCTATTAGAACTGATCAAAATGGTCTACAACCAAAATATTCACATAAGTTACAATGTTGACATCAATGAAAACACTACAACACATCATTATATACCTTCCATTCTCATATCACCAAACAACATCATCAATGAAATTATTCAACAATCTCCACAAAATTTCAACAATCTTCCCCTTTGTCATTGATTGCAACATACCAAAATCTCCAAAACATTCTCTAAAATATTCTCCCCCTTTTCGACACTCGTATTGTGTGCAGGATGCAGGTATAGGACATCGACTCCACTTGGTTCTACAGGTCTGAGCGTGTCCCTTGTCCAACGGAAAACAATTGGGAGATAGTAGCTAGGTTTTCTGGGTCAAGTCATCACCCTAGTCATAGTGTGTGGTCGGGTTGTTAGTTGGATAAGTTAATTTCTTTGTTGCCTCTTCCCTCCTTGCTTGCGTATTTAAATTTGCAAGATAAATGGTGTTTGTTTTATTTATTTGCTTTGTCAAAATAAATAAATGAGTGCTTATTAATTAATTAGTTAATTTAATTCAATCAATAAAATAATCTAATCATAGATTAGATTGATTTATTGATAAATTAAATTAAAATGTTGTGTTAGCATTATTCAATACTGAGAGCAAATCAAAAATAGAAATTGCCTTGCATTCCTTTTTGGAAATAAAATTAAAAATAATTTTAAATGTAGATGGGTAAATTCAATTTTGTGGAAAAAGGAAAATGTAATTATCTTTTGGTTGCAAAATAGAACTTTGTTTTAAATAAATATTATGCAAATTCAATGGAAAATGGAAATTGTTTTATTAAATTGCAAAAATAAAATATCTAGTTTAGCAATAAATTTTGGTGGGTGAGTTCAAAATTAGGGGTTTGACAAATTTGGGGGAGAAAAATTGCATAAGGTAATTCATTTTATTGGGAAATTGGAATTTTTGAATTTTGGAGAGCAAACTTGGAATGGATTTTGGTTGAAGAAAAATTGGGAAGAGAAGATTTCAAAATTGGTGCAGCTGAATTGGAAGGAAAAGGAAAACCTCCATTGAAAGACTTCAAGCTTGGAGAAAACACAAGGTTCATTGTTTAAATTTTGTGCAATTCTTATTTTGAAAATCATTTAGAAGTTGTTCAAATTGTTAAAGAATTCAAAATTGTGAATTAGAAGAAAAACCCATCAAGAAACTCCATTCAAACTTGAATCAAAATTCTCAAAAGATATTGTGAAAACATAAAGATTAAACTTGGTATTATCAAGCTTTTCAACAGAAATTGTTTGAACAACACATGGTGAATCCAATGAAAATCTCCTTTTTATATTGAATCTTTAAACCCTTTTTTTATTTGGGAAAATTTGTTTGATTTTTGCAAAATGTATTGCTCTTTTTCTCAATTTGAGCTGGAAATGTTTATTGAAAATTTCCCTATTCAAAGGAAAATGTTTTGTTTTCTTTCCCTATTAAAATTTTCATTCTGGTTTTTACCAGAATAGGGGAAATGAAAGTTTTTGTTTTAAAAAAAAAATAAAAGTTTATTGTTTGTGGGGTGGGGAAACCAACCCCCATCGCCGTCGTCGCCCAGCAGGGATGCAGGCACTGTGTGTAAACACACAGGCTCCGCCGCCCGCAGGGAGGTGGGCGTTGTGTGCTTTGCACACAGCCACCGCCGCCAGGGGATGGCCAGGGTTGCGTGCCCTTAGGGCTTCAGCCCTTTTTAAAAAAAAAAGAAATTTGTTTTCTTTTAAAAATTGTTTTTTTTAATATATATATATGTACAATAAATTGCTTTTTTGTTTTAATTAATATTATTTAAAATATATTATTAATATATTTGATATATATATATATATATATATATATATTGTATATATGTATTAATTTCATATTAAATATAAACATATAATATATATTTATATTATATTTTAAATAAATGAAGTATGTTATCATGATTTAATTTTGGATTTAAAATATCGAGGTAATATTTAAATATTAATTATAGATATATAAAATATATGTAATAACATATACATCAAGTATATGTATTATTACATACATATTTTACATACATATAATGATATTTGAATATCATTATTTTAAGTTATTTTTGCAATGTATATATGAGAAATCAGTTTGCAAGTAAATGCTTTGATTGTGAAAGGATTGATGTTTTTATCATCATTATGGAAAATTTTGGATTATGATTAAATGATTAAGTGTAGATTACGGAAAGATTCCCAACGTGTTAGACTACTCTCATGTGATTGTGCAAGAATTTATTTTATTTAATTTGATTAGTGCACTAATGTGTTGAGTGAATTGGATTTACGAAATCCCAATGTAGCGTACTTTATATTGCTTGTAATGCTTCCTCTTGGTGTGGAGCAGTCTAGTCAGTACTATGTAAGTCTTCCAGTTAGGACTTTCTAGTATGTGTTTGAGGTTGTCTTTTTAAAAGTAAGGGTTGTTGGTATGTCAGTCAACCTTGTGATTGCTTTGGGTAGTGCACGTGGTGGTAGTTGTGTTATCACCCAATTATCATAAACGAGACATGTGGTATGTCATGGATACCCAAGTACTATGAACGTGTTGTATGACCTTATGTGTTAAGGTCGAAATTGGTCATTAGTTTGTGCATGTTGTCTACCATTAGATTGGGGGCTTTGTATCCCAGTGTTGTCAGTGAGAGAGTGGCCCTTTGTGGGGGTCAGACACCCAAAGAGGTGTCAGGGTAACTCACTTAGGGTTTAATCAAGTGATAATCTAAAAGAATTAATGGGGAACTTCACACTAATAAAGTTAATGAATGCCTCTCTCATGAAGTATGCGTTATTAAGGCTCGAGATGAGATGAGACGCATAGTTTTTCATGAGGGTCCGGCGGCCGATAGAGGCAAGCCAGGGTAACCCATGCTGGGGGTCTGGTAGCCTAGGAAGGTTGAGCTAGGGTAACTCATGGCAATTTATGTATGACACTCTCCCTACATCAGTAGTTAGTCAGTTATTGTGTGTTGTACAATGGTGTACTTGTCCTATGTAACTTGGAAGCAATGTATTGTCTTGTGAGTTTTCGTACTTTGTTAAGTGATGTTGTTTGGTATTTGAGTCAGTTCAGTTATGTTTAGCCTTTGTCTAGAGGTAGTTGGTCTTGAACAGAAATCCTTGTTACTATCTCCTAGGACCGGGGGTGAGCCTTTGGGTTTCACTTGGTTGGGTGGAATGTGCACCTTACACCGTTGGCTTTGATCATGATCATGTAGACGAGACTTTCATGTTGGGGAGCTCGTTGATTCCTGTTACTCTTCTACTTCTTTCATTCTAGTTATTCTTGTATTTCATTACCCCTCATTTGTATCGAGGTGGAAATTGTAATATATTATCATGCTTATTTGATTTACCTCATTCGGGGAATGAGTGTTGTAATTATATTCTAAACAATCGTTATTGGATATCATGTTGTATCTATTAGTCTTTGATGTAATTATCCTGTATGGAATGCATGTACTTTAATTCCTTAATTGAATGATGTTATGTTTTCATTCCTTGGTTGTTTAATTTGAGTTTAAGTAATCTTTGTCTCATAGCCTTAGGGGTTGTTGGCAATGTGTAGGGAACTTGTACATTATTGCACTTTAAAAAAATAAAAAAATTGTTGCATTTGGTTAGTGAATTGCAACTTCCCCTAGGGTTGCGTGGTGGGGCATTACACACTCAATAGAGTCCATTTCCTTCCTTATGCTCTATGTGGCTCCAAGCCAGTTCATACCATATTGATATAGAGCCTTCTCCTCATCAATGCACCCTTCAACATCTTTCATCAAATTTGAAAACTTTTTACGTGCAATAGCACATTTCTCAATATTTTCTAACATTCTCTTGTCATTTATCCTTTTCTCAATCTCTTTTTTTTATTCTTCTTTCAGTTTAAAGGTATATACTTTAAATGAATCAATTAGCATTTTGAGATTTTCCATACCGAATAGTGATGTGTCAACATTTGCACCAGGTATGGTCTCTTGAAGTTCTTTTAATCCTTCCTCCAATAGTTCTCCATTTCTCTAGTGTGTTTCAATAATTTATTTCCTTGTAGATGCATGAAACACATCTCATAGTTGTAGCTTGTGGAGGAGATAGATCTTATCTAGATCCACACTACCTTGTTATATTGGCAATTACAATAGTTTTGAAGAAACAATAGGTTGGAACTTGGGCTGCATACTCAAAATATTCTTTAGGGAATCTTTGAAGGATCCAGGGGACTCACCATAAACCTTTCTTCTCTCTACAACCTTTCCCTTTGATTCCTTCTCTTCAACATTACTGGAGTCTATCAATTTTTTTGTTTCTATCTCTGTCTCACTAGATGCATCCTTATACTTGTCTTCATCTTCTTCTTCATGTTCTTCAAAATTCTCTTTTGAAATATCACAATGAGAGTAGCAAGAGCATCATCTTGTGCCTTCCCATCTCCAAGTCCAATCATATGGTATCTGATTTGATGGGTAATAGGTGTACCTCTAAGCCATGTCACACTCTGAGTTTCAAGTAGTTACCTTAGAAAATAGAAAAACAAACATACCACCAAAGTCCCATACTTGAATACATATTTCTTTTCCTTAGTTTTCTTTAAATTCTTTATCAATTGTTTCCTAAGAAAATCACAAAGATCATAGTCTGCACAATTTTCAACCATCTCATATGCCACATTGATTATAGTGGACAATACTAAATTGTCTATGTTTGTGAAGTAAATTTTATAGCCAATCATCATTGTTGCATATCTTATAGTTGGATTTCTAATGGGAAATCTCACTACTAGAGCTATTTTTTCATATGTAGCACCTGTCTTCTCCATAACCACTTCATTATTAATAGATTTCAACATAGGAACTAGTCTGCTGGAGCATAGACCAGTAACCTCTCTTATCACTTCCTTAGTTATCAACCCAGGCATATCAATCCACTCTCTAGTCTTTAGCAAAACCCTTATCAAATAATCTTCTTCAAAAATGAATGAATGTACAAAATGAACTTTCATTGCCCTTTTATATTTTCATGCTCAATTTGCATTTGATTTACATTTGATTTCACTTACTTTTCTCACCTTATAAAATCTTTTAATATTTAATTTAATTGGGCACAATACTTTATAAAATAACGTATTCTTTTAAATTATTTAAATCCCTTTTTAATATAGTCTTTATCTCTCTTTTAAATTGGCACTTAAAATATCATTTATATCCTTTTAAATATAAAGTCCCCTTTTAATATATTTTAATAATACATAAAATTAAATTATTTAATTTAACTTTATTAATATTAAATGCATAGGACCATTATTAACCAATATAACTCTAGGATGTAATTATGCCACCATGCCAAATTGTACCATAGAAAAATGGATCTTTGAAATTTTCATGATCATTTAGGTCCTTTCCCTGTGATGCTTGACCTATTTTTCTTAGATTTAATGTTGCAATGTAACTTATACATTCACATTAGATCCTAAATATTCAAATTATGATGTCTTGTGAAGGTGTTGTGAAGTGTTGTAACACATTTCTACACTTTTCAAGACTCTTATCATTATTCATCTAAATATTCCATTTTTATCCCTTATCTAGCCTTACTCTAAAGTGTTGTAAATTCTTGTAACAAGCTTTCACACTTTTCTAGGCTTGTCATCAATAATTACACCTTTCTTATGCTTTATTTGGCCCCTTTATGCACTTATAGGCCTTAATTAAGTGTGTTTTTGAATACAAACCCGACAAACATCATTAAATTCAATATAATTCCCAACACCCACTTGCAAGCCTTGAGTGGGATCCATTCGCCATGGGTAGCGAATGAGTCCCTCTTGACACAAAATTCAAAATAAATTCAAATTTATTTCGGGTTTTTATTCATTAAGACCTTATGTTGTCCTATGATGTATTTTTGGGTAATTAGGGCATAAGTGTGTATAAATAAGTTTTTTTCTATCCATTTTAACCCCCATTCATCCCATTCATTCAAGAATTCATTCATTGATTCAATCATCCATCTAAGCATCTTGGAGCAGCCATTGACATGTCTTCAAACTTCAACAACAAGGGTTTGGTGACTTTATGACACTTGCATGTTGATTATTCATCATTCCTTTCTTATTTCATTTCATTTATTTATCAAGGGTTTGATTACCAAAGTGCGATTTGACCAAGGAAAATCCCTATACTCTAACCCTTAACGATTTTTCCCCTCTTCGGATGTGTGTTTGTAGGTTTCGTAGGAAATTTTTTCAAAGAAATAGGTGTTTAAAAGTGGTCAACAAGTCATTAAAGCTATTCAAGTCAACTAAATCCTAATTCAAGCTTGGAGACAAATTCAACCCATTTTCTGGAGATTTGGTTTCGTCAACTCGACAAAAAGACAAGTTTAGATCTGGACCCACAAAGTTGACTTTAGAATTTGTAGATTTTTGTGGGAGGAATGATTCACCATCAATGGTGAATGAGTCCCACTGCCAGGCTAGAAAAGGTGATTTCATCATATTACAGTTCCTGATAGTTAGAAACCAGTTTCAACAAAGTTTCCCAGAAGCAAGACTGATTCACCATCAGTGGTGAATGAGCCCCATTGGTCATTAATAGTAATTTTTTTAGCATTCTAAAACCTTCCAACATCAGCATTTTATCTCTAGGTGCACCCCATTCAGTCTCATTCAATTTTTTTTGTATTTGTGCATGTTTCTAGTTCATTTCTACATATCACACTACGTTTTCAAATGCTTCATATTTCTTAGATTTTGTATAAATAATCAATCAATTTTATCAGTTTGTTGCATCTAGATCATTGCATTTAGGCATAATTCCATCATACATACATTAATTTGAGTGAACCACCTAGATTTTGGGTGTGGGGTCTATCTCTTCCCTTTAGGTTAAAAACCCTAATTGAGCAAAAGAGAGTCATAGCATTTCACACCTCCCATAAAAATCTATGGTTCATTTTGGTGAACCTTCATATTGAACATGTTATCTTTCTAATTTGTATTACATCTAAATCCTAGGACTCATAGCATTAGATTTTGCATTAGCCTTTGCATTGTTTTTGCATCCTAGGGTTTACAACATTGCATTAGTGAATATATCATATAGATTTCATTTTTGAACTTCAAAACATTACAAAAATAAAAATTCTACATTTGCATCATAATCTTTCATCAAAAAAGCATAAAAATCATTTTAAATTTTCTGAAAAAAATAAATTAAAAAAATCATCCCTAGACTCATTCGCCACCCTAGGCGAATCAATCTAGTTGCACTTTTTGCACATCAATTTCTATCATTTTCACAGTAATTTCTACATTTAAGTTTTTTGTTATTGCATTCTTGTTTCAGTTTACAGAATTTTTGTTATTTGCATTTTATTATTCCTAGTTTACATTGCATTTGCATTCAACCCACCTCTTGTGGTATTTGTATGAGTGTTTGGTGCCCTATTGATAATACTTTAGAGAGAAGAAGTTCCCAACTCATGGAATTTTTTGATAACACACTCATTATGGACCTTGGTTTTTCTCGAGCTCCTACTCCTAGTATGGAAAATGGTGCATTAGGCATGAATACTACCATAGTACACCTTTACCTTCACATACAATGCATGTTGACACACAAAAAGATCCCATTCTGCAAGATAAAGTCATTAACATTCATGAGGATTTAGTACATTTACAACAAGATTTATGTCTTGAAAACATCTCCACCACTATAATTCCTACTATAGACAACATACATTGCCTTCTTGAAAGTGATGATGGCTTACATGTTATGAAAAAAATTGCTAAGATATACAACAAACATGTTCCTTCCACTTCCCAACCAGAAAATACTATGGTTAGCCAAGGAGGATCTGACATTCCTCCTCCTTCAACCATAGAATCCATACCCACCTATACTACTCCTCAAGTTACAACAACCATGCAACAGGTTCATCATGTGACTCCTTTCACTATTCCAACTAGCATTCCTAGTTCTTTTATAGCATCAAATGTTCCATCCTCCACCACCTTCATCCCTCTTAGTGTCCCCTTCACTTCTCCTAACATTACATACAATCCATCACCATTCTCTCTTCCACCTCATACCACTTAAATTGACCCTCTTATTACACAACTCTTCCACATTTTTTCTTCCATGTAACAAAAAATATCCACCATAAACCAAAAATCAAACAGCACCACCCACATACTATGTCTATAGTAGCCCATTATCTTTGGATAGCTTAATAACACCGATGCCACAAGGAATTGAGATGCCTAGGTTTGAGAAGTATAGAGGTAAAGGAGACCCTACTAATCATGTCAATGCCTATATAGCCTTATGCAGTGAATTTTTCCTTGATGGTAAACTATTAGCCAAACTATTTCCTAGGACCTTAAATGACACTGCCTTGGAGTGGTTTTCAAACTTACCCAATCATTCAATTTGATCATTTAATGAACTTTTTGATGCCTTTATAATTCATTTCCAAGTCTATATGACTCCCAAAAATACAATGGCTGATTTAATGAGGTGTAAGCAAAATGCGGATGAAAAAGTAACTGATTTCATTTCACGTTATCAGTCATTGTATGCTCAAGTAGATTTCAAGGTTCTTGATTCACATCTCCAAAACATGTTTGTAAAAAACTTGTAAAATCACATTCAGGATAAGTTGACCATGATGAAAATTCCTTCTTTCATGCATTTATGCACATCCCTTTATGACTACCACAACTTGGTTACTAGTCGTGATTCAAAGTCCACTTCTAGCCAAGATGAGAAGTCTGAAAAAAGCAACCAAAACAACTCACAAAACTTTAGAAAACCAAACAAAGGCTTCTTATAGTTCAATCCCCCTCCCCCACAACTGACTCAACCCATTCGTACTCAAGTAGTAGCTATTAAAGTAGCGGTGCCCTTTACCTATGGGGACCCAAAGAGACAATTTACCCCCTTACCTGATACTCTTCATAACACAATGAATCAATTGCTACAACAATAGATGTTCACTTGTCCTATAGTCCAACCACTTGATCATACCAAGCCTTTACCCCTATCCTTTAAGCCAAATGCTTATTGTCATTTTCATCACCAAAATGGACATGACATAGAACAATGTAAGCATCTCAAACACCTAGTGCAAGACATCACTGATTCTGTCCGTCTATCCATTGTAGGTTTCCATGATCAGGGAAATAAGTTTTTCACCCCCCAATTAGAATTTGAAAATCTTTACCAACTCCATGCATAAACACAATGTTTCATATGTCAAAGCTACTAAATCTTCAAACACTGATGTGATGAATGTTGATACAAATACTGAACAACATGATCTTACTCCAAATGTTACCCATGTTAATCCTATGGATGAACTCGATAGACATTATCCCTCGTAAGGGTCGCACTAAAAAATATCTTGATATTACTTTTTCATCTCATGATATACTTAAAAATCTTCTTGATGGTCCTCTTTACATAGCTGACCGCATCTATGATAAGCCCACCAATGGGATATTAATAGACCCTGTCTATGGCAAGAATTCAATATCAGAAGAATTTTTAGTATTACATTATCTTTATCAAGATGATTATGACAAACCAATAGCATGGATTAAAACACATACTGGTTTTGTGTGCCCTATGATCAGATTGATCATACTCCCATTATAGATAGAACCTAAAGCATTGGATGTAACATTCTCTATCATTCCACAATTGGATTAGTTTCATCTGTAGCTAGGTCATCCTTAGCTTCACTCAATGAAAGTTATCCCTTCAGTTGTTCACAAATGTTTGAAGTTTTTGCTTGACAATGAGATATTTATTGTACACCATAGTGGCTTTAATCCATTGTCTTGTAAAGGTAATTTTTCCTTAGAAGCATGTTGGCTTGAACCTATGGAACCCATCACCCCTCGCAAGGAATTCTTTTTCATTGCCTACCAAATGTTCAAAGCCAAATGAATAGCCGAATTGTCTCTTCGCCACATGTCCCCATCCACTTCCACTACTCCTATCCTAGATGAGACCATGCTTCAACTTGAATCCAAACGTGAACAAACAATGCAACCCCATGAACAACCAATAGTAAACACTTCACCTTCATCATCTAAAGGCCCAAGAGATAATAAAACCAACCTCATCATGCTTTCTCACATTAAACAAGTTTATAAAGCCAAAGAGAAAGTGATTGACCCATCTCCTTCGGCTCCTTCAGTTCCTCCTCCTCGGGAAGAAAAGGAGCGTATGGTGGATCAACCCAGTCTTACACCTACACAAATTCAAAATATAATCAAATGAAACTACAATGCTCGAGAGTATAGGTGTCATCATTGTCTCCTTGCTCGTTAATTACAAATAGAAGCAAACACACAAAATCAACCTTCTCTTTTGACAAAAGCAATACCTGATCACCCTCCTCCTCCTCCTGACCTAACCCAAGATAGTACATTACATCCATCACAACAAAATGATCTGATACACCAACCAAAACTCATGTTACATCCTTCATTGGAAATTACAATCCATCCTCCCATCATGATTAATCTGGATGATGATGATGATGAGGAGATCTCTAAAATAGATGAAGTGCATAATGATCTCAATTATTTATTTTCCTCTTCCATGAGCTTAAATGATAAATCTCCTATGCCAAGTGAGGAACTTGGTACTTCCCCTAGTTCAACACTTGCAATTCTCCCTTTGGATATTCAACCACCCTCATAATACACTAAACATGATTGGGAGGTGGATGACTTGTTAGATGGTTGACTTGCATTTTCCTTAACTAGCCTTTTTACATTTTTCTTTTTCTTTTTTGTTTCTTTGGTGTGATTGTATGTGCATATCATGTTCCCCCATAATGTGCATTTGATGTTCCCTCTCTTTGTGCACTTCCTCTATTTGTACCTCTATTCTTCTATATATTGTGCTTCATCTTTCCTTTTTTGCTTTTTGTTTTGTGTTTCTCCTTTTGGGGATGATGCAAAGCATTGAGACGCCCTATGTCTCTTCGACCCAATCAGTCCTTTTAATTTTATTTTTTGCTTATTTTTTGTGTTTTCCTTATGGGGATGATGCAAAGCATTGAGATGCCTTATGCCTCTTCCATGTTGACCCAATCGGTCCTTTCACTTTTCTTTTTCACTTTTTTTTTGTGTTTTCCTTTTGGGGATGATGCAAAGCATTGAGATGCCCTATGTCTCTTCCACGTTGACCCAAACAGTTCCTTTTCATTTTTACTTTGTCTTTTCTTGTGTTTTCCTTTTGTGGATGACACAAGGCATTGAGACCGAAATGTCTCCTTCATGTTGACCCAAAATCTTTTACTTTTCTTTTACCTTTTCATTTTCTTTTCTCTTGTGGTTTCCTTTTGGGGATGATGCAAAGTGTTGAGAACACAATGTCTCTTCCATGTTGACCCAAAATGGAATTTATTTTTCTTTTGTTTTCACTCTCTTTGTGTCATTCTTCTAGTTCTATGTGTTTTGGGGAATGATGACAGTTTTGAGCTCTTTAATAAAAACATTGCAACAATGAACATACTAACCCCAAATCCATAGACCCCTTATGTGTTTGGATTGTTCCTTTTTGGGGGAAACCCCTCTTTCTTTTGTTCCTTTTCTTTCACATGAAGCAACCTTACTTGGAAACATATGACTTGGCATAGGGGCTTTCCAAGTTGGCTCTCATGTCTTGGTTCTTTTTGCATTTTTCATTCGCTACTTTAAAGTAATTGCTCATAGAATGGTGTTTAATACCTTCTGTTCATTCCAATGCACTCTCTTCTAGAGATGTTAAATCTCATATTTCTTCTGATGCACTCTCTTCTAGAGATTGTGCATTAGAAAATGATGAAACTCCTTCCACATCTAATTCTCCCTAGATGGATGTCGAGAATGTTTCTTCGTCTAATTATTCCACATTTGATCTTGTTTGGATCGATGTTGAGAATATATCTTCAAATAATAATTCTACTATTTTTGATGATTCTGTAAATGTAATCTGTGTCTCTACTTCCCCTCTAAGGCCTAAGAGACCAGTCATTTATACGACTCCAGCTAGTCCTCCTAAAAGGATTTGTTCTATTAATAGTGTTCCATTTGATAAGGAATCTCCCAATCTTTCTAAGGCTCCCTCTTATAGAGTGGTAGCCCATACTTATGAGAATAGAATGAATAAAAAAGCAATCTTGACTCAAGCACCTAAACCTATGACTAAAGCACCCAATGATTATGATCTTGTAAAGCAACCTCGTATTACTCCAAATAAGATCTCACAATGGGATTTTCTTCAGTTTGCTCTGATCTATAAAGGTATGCTTCAAGAAGCCTTGTAAAGGATCCTCTTGCCTTCTTCCACTAGGCCAACAAATTTTGATGCGTTGATGGTGTATATTCATGCATATTCACTGAATATTATGTTCTATCTGTAGGAGCTCCCATCTTTAGAAGTATAGAAGCAAGTAGATCCTCTAATGATTATAGTTAATATTAATAAAATTAGCATTAGACATACTCTCGTTGATGCTAGTTCAACACTCAATGTATGTAGCATTGATCTATTGCCTATAATTAATATTGATTTGTCTTCTCTTAATTCTTCCTCTATCATTATTCATGGGTTTGATAATATTGGGCGACAAGTTGTAGGTACAATAGTATTACCTCTATAGCTTGACCCATTATTGTACCCACTCTAGTATACAATAGTAATTATTGGGGGCATACATTGGCATTATACATTTTATTTTTTCTTTTTCTTGGTTCTTAGTGCAGCCTTGTTACTTTATATAATGCGTTTATCACTTTGTGGATGACATTGGGTATGATGTCTTTCATAAGCGTGATCTATCTTAGCATATTACATTCCTCTTAGTGGCCTAATGCGATGCACTACATCCCCTAAGTTGAAAATATTATATTCTTTGATTGGTCCTCTCTTGGAGACATTAGACACATTGTTCCCTAAGTTATAGACCTCGCATGAACTTAACAAGACTCATTTGAACATTTCTTTTACATTTTACATTTTTACATTCACATGGCCACCTAGTATAAGGCAGCTTGCATGCTTGTGATGTCATCCTGTTTGTTCATACATTCTAAGCATATGAAGCTTTTCTTGTCTCATGAAGCATGAACTGGAATTTTCCTTTGTGGCACTTTATTAAAGTTATCAGGAGGTATAACTTTGATATGGTTGAGCGGGAAGCCCATTCTGAGGCACGATTTTCCCCATAGCCACCTATGTGTTTGTGAGTGCATACCAGACGAGCTTTTTTTTCTCACCTTTTGGGCCTTCTCACCCGGTGGATTTCCATGAGTTCCATCACCCCAGAGTGAGTACATGCATTTTATTTTTTAGATAAACAACCTAGATTTGATCCACAACTAGCTGGACAAACGATCGAAGCTTGATCTGACTTTTCCTTTTCCTCTTCCTTCTCTATTTTTCTTTCACACATGTGTTTCTTTGTTCTTATGTTTAGTTTTCCATGGTATCTTCATCCTAAGGGCTTGATCATCCCTCTTGATTGTTGTTATCTCATCTTGCTAGCATAAGTGCATTTGGATCCCTCTCAATATGCATGGCTACTTTAGTGTGAGTTTGAAGCAAGTTCATACTCTCACTAAAGTGGGGGCTAAATGTGCCATAGAAAAATGGATCTTTGACATTTTAAAGGTCATTTAGGTCTTTTTTCTGTGATACTTGACCTATTTTTCTTAGATTTAATGTTGCAATGTAACTTATACATTCACATCAGGTCCTGAATATTCAAATTATGATGTCTTGTGAAGGTGTTGTGAAGTGTTGTAACACATTTCTATACTTTTCTAGAGTATTCTTATCATAATTCATCTAAATATTCCCTTTTTATCCCTTATCAAGCCTTATTCTAAAGTGTTGTTAAGTCTTGTAACAAGCTTTCATGCTTTTATAGGCTTGTCATCACTAATTACACCTTTCTTATGCTTTATTTGGCCCCTTTATGCACTTATAGGCCTTAATTAAGTGTTTTTTTAATACAAACCTGACAAACATCATTAAATAGAATATAATCCTCGACACCCACTTGCAAACCTTGAGTGGGAGCCATTTTCCATGGGTGGTGAATGAGTCCCTCTTGGCACAAAATTAAAATAAATTCAAATTTCTTTTGGGTTTTTATTCATTAAGACCTTATGTCGGCTTGTGATGTATTTTTTGGTAATGAGGGAATAAGTGTGTATAAATAAGTTTTTTTCATCCATTTTAACCCCCATTCATTCAAGCATTCATTCATCCATTCAATCAAGCAATTATCAAGCATCTTGGAGTGGTTGTTGACATATCTTTAGACTTCAACAACAAGGTTTTGGTGAGTTTAGGACACTTGCATGTTGATTATTCATCATTCCTTTCTTATTTCATTTCATTTTTTTATCAAGGGTTTGATTACCAAAGTGGGATTTGACCAAGGAAAATCCCTATACTCTAACCCTTAACCATTTTTCCCTTCTTTGCATGTGTGTTTGTAGGTCTTGTAGGTAGATTTCTCAAAGTAGGTGTTGAAAAGTGGTCAACAAGTCATCAAAGCTATTCAAGTCAACTAAACCCTAATTCAAGTTTGGAGACAACATTCAACCCATTTTCTATAGATTTGGTTTCATCAACCCGACAAGAAGACAAGTGCAAATCTGGACCCACATGGTTGACTTCAGAATTTGTAGATTTTTGTGAGAGGACTGATTTTCCTTCTATCGTGAATGAGTCCCACTACCAGGTTGGAAAAGGTGATTTCATCATATTTTAGTTCCTGATAGTCAGAAACCAGTTTCAGCAAAGTTTACCAAAAGTAGGACTGATTCGCCATCAGTGGTGAATGAGTCCCACTGGTCACCAACAATTATTTTTGTAGCATTCTAGAACCTTTCAGCATCAACATTTTATCTCCAGTTGCACCCCATTTAGTCTCATTCAATTTTGTTTTCATTTGTGCATGTTTAGTTCATTTCTGCATAACACACTATGTTTTCAAACACTTCATATTTCTTAGGGTTTGCATAAACAATCAATCAATTTTATCAATTTGTTCCATCTAGATCATTGCATTTAGGCATAATTCCATCATACATAAATTAATTTGAGTGAACCACCTAGATTTTGGGTGTGGGATCTATCTCTTTCCTTTAGGTGAAAACCCTAATTGAGCAAAAGAGAGTCATAGCATTTCACACCTCCCATAAAAATATATGTTTCACAAATATAGAAACTCTACAAACTGACCATATTAGTGAATTAAAATAAATATTAAGTATGAGAAACACATTTGAGTGACTTACTAAAAATAGTAAGTGTGTCAAAGTGTCCATAATGGCCTCTGAAAGGCACACCACAAATAAACTGGGACACTGAGTTGAAGAGTACTTAAATAAAAACTAAAAATCTTGTTGAAGAACCAAAGATCACCCTCAAAAGGGGTCCCCTGAACACCTTGTAAGCCTACGAGGACCAATTGGTAGACTAACCACTACATCTAACCACTACCTAGGAAAAGGGGACATTACAGTCCACCCTCCCCAATATTTCTTGTCCCTAAGTAGTCCTCACTTGGGTGCCCTAGCCTGTCACCTAAATTTTGGAATCCCAAATCAATTTATAAAATTCCCAACAACATATCAACTACTTTTGTTGGGTAGACATAAATCCATACTCAACATCACTGTAAACAACTACCCCAAAGTAGAGCCATCTACCAAGCATAGGAATCCCTGGGTCCCATAACTAGATTGGAAGTCCACCATTTCCCACACCTATAGACTTCCACTGCACCACTCTAATATAATCATCACCAAGCCAAGATTAGTGATGCAACTCAATGAGATCCATTCAAACTAATGTTCCAAGCCTATTACCTCCTAGATCCCAACACACCAAAACCTCACATCCATCAACATGAGAAGATGAAAATAACTTGAAGTTCTATCATAACAACACCTATTACAAACCTCTACAAATCTCCCAAGGATGTGATAAGTACCCCACATAGTTGCCAAAAAATGCATAACTCCTCCTAGGTTACTAATATAAAACAAATCAAAAACCTTGTGATTGGAAATCTAACCTATGGGAATACACAAGAAAATGTCAGGGTCATAGGGTTCTAGAGTACCAACCTTATGCCACTCTCCAATGCTGAGGAGATGATGTAACTCTCCTCCAAACTCCAGAACAACTGTTGTCCTCCAATAGAAATTCTTGAAACAAGGAAGTTGCAAACTCTTCCAAGGACACATCTCTATGATGAAAATATGATCCCCGACCTTGTAAACAACCATTTGAAAGTAATAGAGTTAGATGCTCATAGTCTCTAGTTTCATCTTTCAGAGATGGAAACACTCCATCCCACTATATACCTTAGAATTACTACTGCTCTAAGAGTGCAAATCTAACTAAGAAACATGAATAATAAAATACCAAGGACACCTCAAGATTAGCCAAAAGAGTGGTTCAATGAAAACGAATGCAAATAAAATGAAACACAAATATTTGTACCTCCCTTGTTGTTGATACCTCTTTGATTGGCCCTTGCTTGGATTGGTTGTGTGCTCCTTAGATGATAGTTTGAATGTCTAAAATGCAAGCTTCAATATGCAAGATGATGAGCAAAGATAGCTAAATGATTGAAAAGGCTTGAGGATTCAAATGGACAGCATGTAGTTATGAGAGTGCAAAAGTGTTGGAAATGCCCTTGAGGAGGGGGTATTTATAGGAGAATTTGAATTCTCTAGAGAATTCAAGGGTCAAGATTGCTCCAACAAGGTCAAGATGAAGGGCTATGGTGGGTTGAGAACCCACAAGCCCTCACATCTTGACATGTGGAGGGTGAAGTGGACAAGAGGATATGAGGTGGAGATGAGTTGTCAAAAAGGTACATGAGGTGGAAAAAGACATGCACCTTGGGGGATGAGAGGATTTCCACAAAAAGGGATTTCTTGTCCCCAAGTGGGAGTGAAAGGGACTTTTGAGGAATTTTAGAATTCCTCAAAAATCTACATGGGAAAAGGAAAGGTGGTTGGGGGGATAAATGTGAATTAAAAATTCACATTCCTAGGATGGCCTAGAGGATAAAAGGTGGGCTCCAAAAAGGTGGGACTTGGTCACATGTGGAGATTGTGACAAGTCCAAGGTTCTAGAAGCCTTGGGAGAATGGAATGTGAATTAAAAATTCACATTTAAAGGGGAGGAATCTAGAGCAAATAAATGTGAATTAAAAATTCACATAAGAAAGGGGGTTAACATCAAAAAGGAAAAAATGGAAGGATTGACCAAAAAGTGGTGCTAAATTTAACTAATGATTTTGGTTAAGGTTGTGCAAATATTGGATTAGGCTAATTAACAGAAGGTTAGAGGCAAGTGGCAAATGTAGGAGGATGTGACAAGGAGAGAGAAAGTGAGGAATTTTAAATTGATTTTTAAATCAAAAAGAGGAAGAATGACTAAATTAAATAAATTAGTGTATTTATTTAATTTAGAGAGGAATAAGGGTAAAAAAACAAAGTATTAATTATTAAATTAAATACTTTATCGGTATAAGACAAAAGGTGTAATATTAATTTAATAAATTAATATTGATATGATAGACGTAAATGCAACAAATTTAATCATATGGAAGTGATTAAATTTAGATGTCTATATTTTGCCCCTCTTCGAAATATTGTTGAAATAACAATGTTTCGAAGAAAAGTGAATATCAAGGATGAAGAAAGGAATGAGGATTGATGCCCCAGCCTGACGAAGAAGAAAGGGGATGCCCCAGTGCTTGGTTTGAAATAGGTGGAAGGAAGTGGTAGGGTATGCCCTCTCGAGAGGGCGGTTGGGGAAGAAAGCAGGGGCCCCGGACGACATCTCAATAGAAGGGAATGGAGGAGACCGTTGGATAGAGGGCGAAAAACTAAGCAATTTTGCCTTTTGAATGGAGTGGATTGGACGTACGGTTTGCGAATGGCAGCCTCGGAAAATTGTGGATTAATTAGGGGAATAAAAAGGTAAATAAAAGGTAAAAAATACCTTTTTGGAGAGGGGGGGTTAAAAAGGTAATTTGAAAAATTACCTGGGTCATTGTCACTGTGGCAGTTGAGAGAAAGAGTGGAGAGGAGAGGAAAGCATAGAGGAGACACGATGCCGACGGATAACGACACCGCGATCGTGCATCGGGCGGACGAAGTGCGGGCAATGTACCGCGAGGGTACAAGCAGACAGCAGGTGACTTAGAAAGAAAAACCCCCCTTTGTGATTTACACAATTTTTCACGAAAAAAAAATTAAATTTAAAACATGGGTTTGGTCGGGAACGGGAAAAAATGAAATGGGTTTGTTTTAAAAAAAAATAAAACATTATTTAATTATTTTTTTTTGTTTTGTGGGGAGGGGCAAAGAGGCTGGCCGCCCCCACGCGGGCGGCACTGCTGGGCTACAAGTGAGGTGTTACCACAAGTGAGGCGCTTCGGCTGAGCAAGCCGCCGGCCACCAAGGCGAAGTGAGACGTCAGTCTCCACATGGCGTCACAAGAAAGTGAGGCATCGGGTTGTTACGGGTGCTGGCTCGGCTACCAAGGGCGCCAGGCCACATGGCGCCACTACTTTACGTAGAGGCCACCACGGGCACTGGCTGCCACCACTCCCACTATAGAGGCTCACTGCATGGTGGAGTCACTGCCTCACGGGAGGGAGGCTCACTCACACACTCCAGGCTGGCCACCGGCTCACTGGGAAGGAGGAGAGAATAGGAGAGGAAGGAAGGGTAGGGGAGGGAAGGGGAGGGGGAGAGGGGGAGGGTAGGGGGGGAGGGAAAGAGGGGGATGGGAGGGGAGGGGAAGGAGATAGGGTTGGGAGGGATGGGTAGAAAGACTAGGGGGATGGGGATGGAAGGGGACGGAGATAGGGGGCGAGATAAGGGGGATGGGTAGAAAACTAGGGGGATGGGGATGGAAGGGGAGGGAGATGGGGGGGTAGGGGGGAGGGGTAGAAAGACTAGGGGGATGGGGATGGAAGGGGAGGGAGATAGGGGGCGGGGAGGCGGGGATGGGTAGAAAGACTAGGGGGATGGGGATGGAAGGGGAGGGAGATAGGGGGCGGGGTGAGAATGGGTAGAAAGACTAGGGGGATGGGGATGGAAGGGGAGGGAGATGGGGGGCTAGGGGGTAGGGGGGATGGGTAGAAAACTAGGGATGGGGATGGAAGGGGAGGGAGATAGGGGGAGGGAAGGGGAGGAGGAGAGGGGTAGGGTAGGGGGAGAGGGAAAGAGGGGGATGGGAGGGGAGGGCAGGGGAGGGAGATAGGGGGAGGAGGGATGGGTAGAAAGACTAGGGGGATGGGGATGGAAGGGGAGGGAGATGGGGGGGAGATAAGGGGGATGGGTAGAAAACTAGGGGGATGGGGATGGAAGGGGAGGGAGATGGCGGGGTAGGGGGGATGGGTAGAAAGACTAGGGGGGATGGGGATGGAAGGGGAGGGAGATAGGGGGCGGGGAGAGGGGGATGGGTAGAAAGACTAGGGGGATGGGGATGGAAGGGGAGGGAGATAGGGGGCAGGGGGGGATGGGTAGAAAGACTAGGGGGATGGGGGGATAGGGTAAGGTGGGATGGGTTAGGAAAATAAGGGGATGGGGGGATAGGGTAAGGTGGGATGGGGAATGGGGAGGGAAGCGGAAGGGAAGGGTGATAGGGTAGGGTGAATTAGAAATAAAGGAAACAGATGGCTAATGGTAAGATGTGTGTATATGCAGAGATTTGAGCAACTGCGAGTGCACGAGCGGCAGTCGGAGGTGTTGGCGGTAACGAGAGCTGTGATGAATGGGGAGGACCTGGCGGCGTTAGATTATTCAGGATTGGGGCATTGTGTGCAGTTTCCAGTGGTGAGAGCCCATCCAGTAATGCTGACAGCACTGGTAGAGAGATGGAGCTCAGAGACATCGACGTTTCATCTTCCTACAGGAGAGATGACCGTGACTCTAGAGGACGTGTGGCGGATTTTGAGACTACCGATTGCTGGCCGGTTAGTGAGTGAGGTGGTGTCCACAAGGGCAGCGTTAGATGAGACTTTGAGGGTTTTATTTGGAGATGTGAGGTTGCCCCTGGTGAAGGGGAATTTGGACTTGGATGAGTGTTTGACGATAGGGGTGCCAGCCTTACCATTGTTCTTATGTGGATTGATTAGTGGGATACTGCTACTGGACCAGAGTGGACGGACATGTAGCTTGCGGTATATGGAGGTGATCCGCCACATTATTGAGTGGCGGGGGGGCCGTTTTTTGTGGGGCTCTTGTGTACTGGCGCAGTTGTACAGGGATATGCATGGGATCTACTATCGAGAGATCTCGAGTATTACACATGGGACATTATTGCAGATTTGGGCGTGGGAGCATATTGTCGTGACCAGGCCAGTAGTGGTGAGGGAGGGGACAGTGGACGATCGTGAGCCTGTGGCTTGAGAGTATGGGGAGGAGAGAGGGTGGATTTTTCGTTATGAGACGCTAGGTTATATGGAGGGATGGAGGAGGGCGTTTGATGATTTGCGTTCAGGGGATAGAGTGGCGGCCATATAGATTACGACAGTTCAGGGGATGGTCAGATATGGGGAGGCATGAGGGATACTTTCTGAGCTAGTGTTTCATTATTGGGACTCTACCACGTATAGTAGAGTGTCATCGACCGGACAGAGTGTTTAGGCAGTTTGGGAGGATACAGGATATCCCAGCGGCACCGATCTTGTATCGGCGATATAGCAGAGAGGTGCCATGGGGGGGTTTCATATCACCAGCGACGGCCAGGGCATCATGGATGGCAGCAGGACAGGAGGCTTATCCAGGGAGGACAGGGGGAGAGCAGATACCAGTAGTGACAGAGCGGTATCATAGGTGGTTTCAGAACAAGGTATGGGAGAGGATCACACCTGGGCATCCGACGGCGAGGGTAGCGGGGGTGATAGTGGGAGGCGAGGGGGGACAGGAGGAGCCTGAGGGGGATGAGCAAGAGTCGGCAGGTAGAGCTGGGAGGAGGAGGAGGCATCAGAGGCGAGACCGGCAGCGAGAGAGGGGGCAGCCACAGAGAGCCCAGGAGCCGAGGGCAGACAAAGAGGGTCAGCAGCAGGAGTAGGGGCAGCCATAGAGAGCTCAGAGGCAGAGGGCGGACAGAGAGGGGCAGCAGCGGGAGAGGGGGCAGTTAGAGAGAGCCCAAAGGCAGAGGGCAGGCAGAGATAGTCAGTGGCAGGAGAGGGGGCAGCCACAGGAGGAGCAGAGGGTGGAGGTGTTGGAGGTGGATGATGCGGAGGAGGTAGAGGTGGTGGGTACGAGGGGTGCTGCAGAGGGGGGGAGGAGACAGTATGTGGTCGGTCGGCATGGGCAGCCACGGCGGTTGCGGGTTCGACCGTCGATAGAGAGTCAGGAGGGGCAGAGGGGCCGGAGAGCAGAGAGGAGGAGGAGGTGGGGGTAGCACCAGGAGAGGAGAGGAGGTCACCTCGTCAGTGATTTGTGGTCGAGAGACAGGGAGAGGCGAGGCGATTTCGGGTACGCCGGATTGTAGAGGGCCAAGAGGAGCGACAGGAGGAGAGGGCGGAGTCAGCAGGTGGGGAGGAGGGGGATGCGCAGGTGGTTGGGGAGGAGGGTGGGGAGGATGATGGGGATGATGGGATAGAGGAGACAGGTGGGGAGGATGATGATGGGAGAGAGGAGACAGTTGGGGAGGATGATGTGATGGATGATGGGAGAGAGGAGATAGTTGGGGAGGATGATGTGATGGACGTGGACAGAGATGCAGGGACAGAGGATGTTGCGGTAGCTGATGTATTAGCATTAGTTCCTTATGTTCGAGAGGATCCTGTTGTTCAGACGAGAGGGGCGGAGGCGAGAGTGCAGATGGCAGAGCAGAGAGTGAGGGTTCTGGAGGCTGAGCTAGCCAGAGTAGAGCGGGAGGCATTGATAGATTATGACGCCGTTACTTTCCAGTTAACAGGGGCATTGAGGGAGAGGGATAGGGTACAGGGAGAGGTGCAGAGGCTACAGAGCGAGCTGACTAGTGTGACATGGGACCGCGACAGGTTACAGGCGGTCGTGGTTCGACAGGCTAGAGGAGAGTCTGAGAAGAGGTCAGAGCAGGGAGGAGGTCAGGGGACAAGGTGTACCAGTCAGCCGTCAGGAGATTCCCAGCGAGACTGGGACGAGCTACAGGATAGGGTTCATTGCCTTGAGCAGGCACTTAGAGATATGGGGTTGATGCAGGAGAGAGAGGCAGTGTCAGTAGAGCAGGCACGGGTTTTGCGGGTTGAGAGGGACACAGCGCAGGCCCAGGTACAGGTGATGGAGACCGAGAGGGATGCGGCACGGGTGCTTATTCAGAGTGAGAGGGCAGTAGTAGGGGCGGAGATACAGGCATTGCAGAGGGGGAGAGACGAGGCATTGGCGGAGGTAGCTACTCTCCGTAGAGAGAGGGATTTAGCAGAGTTACGGGCACAGGCTCTCCAGAGAGATAGAGACGCAGCAGAGATGTGGGTGCAGGCCCTACAGGCTGAGGTGGATGCAGCGAGGACATGTGTTCCGACAGGTCATGGTGTGAGTGGGATTCCAGGGGCGGATGTGTAGGTTGTGGCGGGAGAGAGAGATCGTCTGCAGGCAGAGCTGGCACAGAGTCGGTTAGCTCAGGAGGCGTGGGAGCTGGAGAGGAGGGCTATCACCAGGGACCGAGATAGGTACCGACATGAGCGGAATGCCGCTCGGGTCCAGGCGGCAGAGAGGGAGGATAGCACGAGAGAGGCAGGTTTCTGGATGGCAGCGTATTATGATGCGGTTCCTGATCCAGCACAGCGGAGATTCCGTTATACCAGGCCGGCACCTCAGATGCCAGCTCCATCCCAGTCATTGGGGACACGGACTCACGGTTACAGTGAGTCACCAGGTTTTTCACCAGGCAGAGGGGCAGGACCTGAGTCTCCACAGAGATCAGACGTGGGGAGTTCATTCGGGAGGTGACAGGGTACTGTATTTTTGACAGATGCAGGATGGATTATGTCGGATGGATATCAGGGATGTTCTATATCCCTAGATTTTGTACTTTGTCATGTGACAGATATATGTATGATGTATATGTGACACGTGTTATATTGATGGATATATGTATGATGGATATGTGACAGTTCTTATTAGCACCATGTAGTATATTTATATTTATGATGGAGGACTATATGCATATGTGTGTATCATTATGTGTTTCGTGGATGGATACAGTGACTTATTTATGTTCATGTGTTGGTTTATTTATGCTTATATTCATGAAATGTTGATCTAGATGTTGGAATGTTAATGATCATGCTTATATTCATTTATGCTATGTGTATGAATGATTGGAGATATGTGCTTATTGTATGGATGTATGGTAATGGTGATATGTTATGTGTACCTATTGGGATCTATGATGGTTTTAGATATATGGATGGCTAGTTGGTAGATGCGTTATGTATGTATATGTGTGAGATGGATTTTGTATGAATAGTTTATATATGCAAGATGTGTTGTATTATGCGTCTAATATTTTGTGATGCAGGTGGTGATGGAGATATGGACCTAACATGTGGGAATGCAGGTAGCAATGGATGCATGGATAGTATGCGGCTATAGGTGCCAATAAGAACTAGTAGGGTAAGTGGAGGGGAGGTGGATACATGGTGATGGATGTAGTTTGGCATCTGTCAAAAGGTATCAGTATCCTGAGAAGAATGTAAGAGAATGAGGGCAAGTATTTGCACAACCAAAACCATAGGGTGAGTGTGAATGCAATGATTATGAAAAATGCAGTCCTAATTCAATTTATCATCTTTGGAGCACTGATTTTTGCTATAGCATAAGACACGACACACCAAGGTATAGGGGACCGAGGTAGATCAGTGTCTGATGCATGAGACAAACACGCCAGACAAGAAGGCTATCCCAATACCCCAAAGTCTCGAAAAAAGACTTTAGTTGGGCCCAGTATTGGGATAACCGCAAACACAGAAGGATGCCCCAACATAACACAAGACCTCGGGGATCTTGGTGGGTACTATGTGGGACAACCAAGAAGACACAATCAAAGAAAAGATCAAGATATGCCCCTTTGTGGACTAGTCAAAACACACCATAATATGATGGATCATGGTGGCTTTGACAAGTGATTATAGGGAGCTCAAATGATAGACAAAAACCAAAAGTATCAAAAGATAACAATCAATTTCAAATGTCCATTGCCATAGGATCAAGGGGATGGATGGGATTGATGAGGTCTGTTAGGAAGGATGTATCCTGTTAAGACCTATGCTGGATGCTAAGCGAAAAGATTGATATGATAAAGGATATTTAAAATTGATCGGATTTATTGGTACAAGTGGGTCTTGTTTGTTTAAGAATTAGCTAGATAAGGGCATAGCTTGATGAGACAACCACAAAGGGGACAAGACACAACCTAAAGACCTAGGGGCTCGGGGGCCGATCAAAGATTGGCCTTGCCTACGTGAAAGCGCAGAGCCCTCGTAGTTCATGAAAAAGGACCATGGATAAAGCGGAAAGAGGACAATGGTGACCGATGATGGACACACGATATGACCGACAAATGCCCCGGGGGAGGATCAAATGACCAACCTTGCCTACGTGAAAGCGCAGGGGCGACGTAGTTCGATAAAAGGATGGAAGTGGGACAAGAGGATGAGATCTAGAGGGAGACCGACACGATGGATGACACGGACAGACGGACGAAAGACATAAGCTCAAAGTGGGATATAAGGAAGCTCAGGATGAGGGATAGGTGAAGTGAGCCGTCCAATGCTCAATCAACAAGTACCAAGCGGCCTAGGTTGATGCGGGGGGATGAAAGTGTGGATGATAACATAAAGTAACTAGGATACGAGGTAGATAATGATTAAGCCCTCTATGGATGACGCCTGTTACCAGGTTTTCACCATCCATACTTATCCAAGGTGCCACCAAGAGGTGGTTTTCACCATAGGACGAATTTATTTCTCTTTACTATTTTTTGGATTTTATTTTTTTTTTTGATTTTTTGATAGGGTAGACCAAGCGGACTTTAAGTGTAGAACCTTTTTAGATGGAGAATATTGACAAGTTCATTAAGGGGCTTCCCTTCCAAAGTGGTCAACCTGTAAGCTCTAGATCCATACTTAGCAGTTATGATATATAGCCCTAACCAGTTTGCTTCAAATTTTCCTTTCTTGTCACGATCTTGCTGAGTGCGGTGGTTTTCCTTGAGCACAAGTTCATTAACCTGAATTACGGACCTTTTTATTGTAGTGATGTTTTAGATGATTTTGGTATACTTGTAGGTGATCATAGGCCCGTATTCTACGTTCATCGAGTAGCTCTAGTTGTGCAAGCCGAGCGACACGAGCATCTTCTTCGCTGATGAGGTTTTTCAAAGAAATTCTCAATGAGGGGAGCTCGACTTCGATTGGCAAGACGGCTTCGGCTCCATATACTAACGAGTATGGGGTGGCGCCTGTTGGGGTGCGGATGGATGTGTGGTATGCCCAAAGGGTGGGATGAATGTGAAGGTGCCAATCTCGTCCAGTGCTATTGACCACCTTTTTGAGGATGCGAATGAGGGTTTTGTTGGTCGCTTCCGCCTGACCGTTACCCTGAGGATAGTAAGGCGTTGACCAACGATGTTGGATATGGAAGGTATCGCATAGGTGTTTCATGGCTTGATTTTTAAATGGCTTTCCGTTATCAGAAATGATGGTGGAGGGGATACCATATCTGCAGAGAATATGGTAGAGGATGGATTTAGAAACTGAGTACCAGTGATTGGGAGAGTGCATTGCTTCCACCCATTTGGTGAAGTACTCATTGCAGTGATGATGAATGTATGGTCGTTGGATGATGGTGGGTGAATCTTGCCAATCAAGTCGAAACCCCATTGAGAGAACGGCCATGGTGCTAGGAGAGGCTGAAGGTCTTGTGCTGGAGCGTGGATTAAATCTGCATGCTGTTGGCATGGAAGGCATTTCTTTACAAATTCACAAGCATCACGTTCCATTGTAGGCTAGTAATATCCAACCCATAGGATTCTTTTGGCTAGAGCCATACCATTTGAGTGAGCCCCACAAATACCACCATGTACTTCCGTTAATACCATTTGGGCTTCGGTCTTATTCAGACATCTCAGGGGGATTCCATCATACCCGCGACGATAAAGTGTATCACCAACGAGGATGTATCAGGATGAACGATGGATAAAGGATTTACGTTGGTTGCATGTAAGTTCCGGGGGTATGGTGTTGTCACGGAGGTAAGTATATATGTCTTGGTACCACGGGGAGGCGGGACCTACGATATCGCACACCATGTCAGTGTCAGGGACATCATACGCAGGGATTAACAGTTGTTCGACCAGAAACTCACACTCTGTACGATCTTTGGGCATGTCAATCAAAGAGCCAATAGTGGCCATGGCGTCTGCTGCTTTATTCTGCACTCGAGGGATTTGGTCAAACTATATGGAGGTGAAATACTTTTTGAAGTCATCCACCATGCGTTTATAGGGTAGTAGTTTGTCATCCTTTGTGAGGAATTCATCATTAACTTGTCTGATAACCAACAAGGAATCTCCAAAGACTTTCAAATGTGTAATGTGCCACTGTTTTGCAATTCTAAGGCCGGTGAGGAGGGCTTCATATTCTGCCATATTGTTGGTGCAGGAAAATGCTATTCTGAAGGATTTTGGGATGTAGTCACCTTGAGGGGTGACTAATAGAATTCTTGCCCCAGATCCACTGTAAGTGTATGAGCTATCAAAGTATAACGTCCAAGTTGGTGCTTCTGTTACTGTGTAGATTCCTTCATCTGGGAATTCAGTGTCTATTGGGTAGGCGTCTACTAGTGGTGCTTCAGCCAATTGATCAGCAATAACCTGTCCTTTAATAGCTTTGTGTTCTACATACTCGATGTCAAATTCGCTTAGCAGCATAACCCACTTGGCCATGCGACCAGTCAAGGTGGTTCTAGACAATAGATATTTCAAAGGATCAATTTTAGCAATTAATTTGACTGGGTGACTGAGCATGTAATGGCGGAGTTTCTGTGTACTGAAGACTAGCACAAGGCATGCTTTTTCCATAGGAGAATAATTTAACTCATAGCCGACTAGTGTTCTGCTGATGTAGTAGATTGCTCTTTCTTTGAGTGACTCATCGTGCTGTGCCAATAATGCCCCCAGTGCGACCGAGGTAGCAGAGATATAAAGCAGGAGGGGTTTTCCTGGAATAGGCGGCATCAAAATTGGAGGATGAGCTAAGTATTCCTTGATTTTATCAAAACCCATTTGACACTGTGCTGTCCATCGGAATGTAGAATCTTTCTTCAAAAGATGGGTAAACGGCTGACATTTATCTGCGAGCTGGGCTATGAACCGTCGGATGGACTGCATTTTTCCCTGGAGGCTCCTTAACTGCTTTAGATTGCGTGGTGGCGGCATGTCCAGAATAGCCTTTACTTTGGCGGGAGACTATGAAACCCAGCAATTTCCCTGATGTAACCCCGAAGACACACTTCTTTGGATTCAACCGCAACTTATAGTGCTCTAATCGCTCAAATATCTTCTTCAGAATGGTGGGATGCTCGGCTCGCGTTCTGGATTTCCCTAATAGATCATCAACATAGTCTTCCATGATAATGTGGATAAGGTCATGGAAGATAACCGTCATAGCTCTCTGATATGTCGCCCCTGCATTTTTAAGACCGAAGGGCATAACATTGTAGCAGAAAGTGCCCCAAGGAGTGGTGAAGGTGGTTTTGTGTTGGTCTTCGTGTGTGATTCGATCCGGGTTGTAATCATAGAAACCATCCGCTATACCCCATGTCCCCGCCGCTAAGTCAACCAACATATCAATATTAGGAAGAGGGAAATCATCTTTGGGGCAGGCTTTGTTGAGATCCCTAAAATCTGTATAGACCCGAATGTCACCATTTGGTTTAGCAACCGACACTATGTTGGAGATCCATTCAGAGTAGTCAATCGGTCTGATAAAACCTGCGTCCAATAACTTCTCCAACTCTTTCTTTACTAGTAATGTAAACTTATGGATGCATCTTACTTTAAGTTTTGCTCGACGGGTTTGCATTTGATCTAATGTCTAAGTGGTGAACCACTAAGGTGTGGTCTAAGCCCGCATGTTCCAATACGACCGCAAAATTGATGATGCCTTCTTGAGTAGCCGGGCAAGAAAGGCCTGGATACTCTTGCTCTGGAGTGACTTGGCTACATAGGTGATCTTTGATTTCGCTAGCTCCCAAATTAACTTCTTGTGTCTCTTCGATCAGGATAGATGATCTAGCAAGTATTTGAGTTCCCATAAAGGGAAGATGAACATCACCATCTTCCGGCGCCTCTTCGAGGTTTTCGCCTTTAGATGCGTCCTTTATTTTTACTTTTTCTAGGTCAGGAAGCGCCTCAGAGAGGTTTTCACTAGATGACCTCTTTTTATTTTTCTGATTTTTATTTTTGCGACTGGAGTGTTCATCCTCCCCCAATCCCATAAGGTTGACATAGGTGTCCGCAGACATACTGATAGGTGTGGTGTTGTGTAGGTCCCAATTAATGAGTTCAGGATGACGAAGGGATAGGCTGATGGTGCAAATGGATAGGCATTCGAACATGGAGGATAAATCAGTGTGATCAACATCATCGTATGCGTGTATGATAGATTCTTCCTCGGGTATGTCTTCCAATGAGCCATCATCCACGGTGATACTATTGGAAGTATTAGATAACGTTGCAGGGCTTTTCTGTTTATTGTCATACCCAAGTCCTACCATCTTTGGTAACTGTTGTGTATCAATGGGTTGCAATCGCCCCTGTTCCTCTTTACCTAGGCCTCGACCTTGGTAGTTATGTTTTTCCACAAACTTTGTTGGCCAAGGATACTTTTCTTGAAAATATTTCTTTAGAGGAGTTTCTGGTTCGGGCTCTTCTCGGTAGACCCACTGACTTATGTCTTCCTCTGGTGCATTGATCTTGGTACTCGGAGATCTGAAGGTGGTAGTAGGAATGTTTTTGCCACTGAAAGTGATGGTCTTGTCTTCCTTTTGAATAGCGTGTGAAGGTTGGCCGTACTCATGTGGTGACAGTGGCATAGTGGCTACATTGAGAGCCGTATGCATCTCATACTCACCGCACCCCTTGTCAATGATCTGGACCTTAGTGACGGAAGGATTAGTGGTGGAGGATGGAGTGGTGATTGCGGTGGATGATGGATTGGAGGATGACGGATTTGAGGATGATGGATGGGATGCCCCCATTTCGACCCCAGGACAATAATGTAAATGTGGAAAAGATGCTTCTAAAGCTTGACAATACTCAAACGGTTGGGGGTCGGCATAGATGGTGACCTCCTGTCCATTGACCGGGAATTTGAGGCATTGATGATATGTGGACGGGACGGCTTGCATAGCATGGAGCCATGGGCGGCCAAGGAGGAGATTGTACGGTAAGTCCAGATCAATAACATGACATGTAGTATATTGGAGCACAGGTCCTACTTGGATAGGAAGACTGATGATTCCTTCTAAATTTCTTTCTGCATTGTCGTAAGCTTTGATTGTAATTATCTGGTTGCTTAGGTCTGCTTGAGAATACCCTATCTGTTTTATGAATTTCAGAGTACATAGATTGAGGGCAGATCCATTATCTATCAAGGCCCTTTTTACTTTATGGCGGGCGACTATGACTTCGATATGTAGGGGACGGTTGTGATTGGCATCGATATTGGGCATATCCTCTTGGCTAAAGTGAAGATGATGAGACAAAGCCAGGTGTCCCACCAAAGCTTGGAATTGTGTGGGGTCGATATCATTTGGTACATGGGTCTCTTGCAAGGCTCTATTGAGGATCTCTTGATGTACCGAGGAGGATTTAAGCAGATCCAAAATGGATATGTGAGCAGGGGTCTTCTTTAGGTGATCAAGAATGTTATATTGAGAGTTGACGGGAGCGGGTTGGATAGGTGTGGAGGCTGCAGGGGATGATGATCGCAGACCCGTCCCGGTGAATTCTGACACATTGAGGGTCTTTTGGCTTTGGCATGGATCATGGATGCAGAGTTCCACGCTCAATGTAATGAATAACACCTTCATAATTGAAGGGGAATTTTACATTCTTGTAGGTCACATTATTGAAGATGTGGCACATTATTTTGGGGAATGTTGGTAGTGCTAGGACGCCGACTATAGTTTAGAGAAAGCGTTTTGGTAGATTCTGCAGTTGAGCATTGGGCAATGAAAGTTGAAGGTCAGCATACGATATAGATATTTGAGATCTTGGACATAATTTTTTAAACCACGACACTTATTCAAGAATTACATGATTTGTAAAGAGAAGTCACAATACTCATTCTCTTTAAACCATGGCGGCTTGGGTTTGGACTCATCGAATGGTTTGGTGATAGGATATGTGATGGGATAATTGATTTGTAACAATTTATTGAAAACCACACTCAAGGGTTCACCCAATTGGGCGTATTGACGTTTGGTGTTCCCCTGATTTCTTTGGTTTGACTGTTGAGGGGGGCGAGGTGCCCCCTGCAGTACTGATATGGTGTTGGGTATAGACTTTTGTTGCCCTTGGGATGCATTAGCCACTTGGACATGTTTGGTGTCTGTCACTCCATCATTCACTGCATTTTTGTTTTTGTTCCAAAATCGCGATTTATCTCTGAATGACCGTTCTTTGTCATGACTGTGTATTTTAATGTGTCGCTGAGATAAAGGGCACGATTTCAAGGAATGGAGTCCTTTTCCACTATCTCAGCGAAAGTGGTGACATAGTGTAGTCTAAAATTATGGGCCATGTCGGGATGTGAATTTTCCACAAAAAGAGTGACCATGTCTTTTTCTTTCAAAGGATTTTTCATTCGACTGGCTAATGCACGCCACCGTTGGAGGTAGCTGGTAAAGGTTTCTCCATCCCGTTGTTTCTCTTTTAGGAGATCTAAGGTGTCAGTATCCTTCTGCAAATTGAAAGAGAAATAGGATACAAACTACTCTAATAAGTCTGCAAAAGTTTTTATAGACCCCTTTTCGAGAGTCATGAACCACTCTAGGGCATGGCTTGCTAGGCTTTGTGGGAACAAGCGTAAGAGATAGTTATCACTGTACATGACTTCTTGACATTGTGCATAAAACTCCTGCAAGTGAGCCTTAGGGTCTTTGTCTCCCTTGTATTTGTCAAATTTTGGAATCTCGAAATGCTTAGGGAATGGGATCAATGAGATGGATGGATCGAACGGATATGGGCATATATCTTCAAACTTGAATGATTGTTTTGTGCCCCCTGCTTGAAGGACCTTAAGGGAAACTTTGATTTCCAACAAGTCCAAGCTAGCTGGTGGTGGGTTGGGGGGATATGGATGATAGAAAGATGAGGGATCTTGTTGAAAGGGGGTTGGATTGTTAAAATGTGGGTTTGGCTGATTGGATGATGACATGACTTGATGATAAGGTAGGGGGTTTTGTTGATATGGGGGTTGTTGTTGTGGGACATAATATGAATTTGTTTGGTGAAGGTGTGGGGTAGGTTGCTAAGGGACTTGGACGGGACGTTGCGTGTTGGCCTATTGATATTGAGGATATTGTTGTGATTGTTGGGAGGTTGCATAGAACGGTTGTTGGTAGAATTGTTGTTGATTATGGTGGTAGTAGTGTTGTGGAGGTTGCTGTTGCGGCATCGAATGTTGTATGGACTGAGGTGGGATATTATGTTGTGGTTGGACCTTTGGACGCAAAAGGGACGCAAGAAAGAGAGTTATGGTTTGGGTAGGCGGTTGAGAGGGATTGCCTTGTGATTGGTAGGATGGTTGTTGTGAAGAGGTCAAAGTATTGGGTATAGGTTGTTGCGGATGAGACGGCGGGGGTTGTGTGGGCACATACTTTAAGAAGTTGTTTGGTTTCGGAATATTCAGTTAGAGTCATACTTAATAATTGAGTATTTAGTAGGATAATTAAGATTCAGAACACAGTGAGGTGAATGCGTTGGTGGTCAAGGGAGGGAGAAGCCAGTCTTAGCAGAAGTACCTGGAATTAGTTTCAGGAGGTGTTGTGTGAGGGTTTGAATGTTTTGTGGCATGCCATAAGCGAAAGGATTATTGGGATTTGGCACCTGAGATCCACCTATAACTAAGGTCGAAGCATGTGGGGGATAATTAACTTGATAAAGGATGGCATTGCCAAATTCAGGTTGATGCCAACCCTCAATTGGAGGAACATTGGAAAAGTATGAACCTTCAGGTGCATTTTGGGACTCTTGGAGTACGTGAGATGGGGTACCCTTGTATTTGGACAAGTCAACATTGGAGGGAGGTTTAACACCCTTCTCAATTAGGTGGGCCAGGATTTCTTCCCCATGTTTCTCAAGCAAACGGTCAGTCATTTGTACATTGGCAGGATTACTAAAATGTTCCTCAAGTGTGAGTTCAGGTTGATTAACCATGCTCTCTTCTCCATGTGGCGAGTTATTCTGATTCTCAGTGTTGGAGTGCGATGAAGTACCATTGTGAGGGTCATGTAAGATGTTGGTACCCTTGTTGGGATCTGATGAGGTGTTGTTGGGATCTTGAGGATTGTTGGATTGGGCATTTTGAGCTCGAAGGTCGGCCATCTTCTTTGCTTGTGAACGGGTCTGAACGGGCATGCAAATGCTAGATGAGTAGGTTAATGCCTTTGTCAAATGATTTGATTGTGATAAAGTGTGGATTGGATCTAATTGGACTTCGATCAATTGGATTGGATTTAAATTGGATTGGATTGGGTTTGATTTGGATTTGATCGGATTTGATTGGATTGGATTGGATTTGATTGGATTTGGATTGGATTGGATTAGATTTGATTGGTCTTGGATTGGACTTGATTGGATTAGATTGGATTAGATTGGATTGGATTGGATTGGATAGGATTGGATTGGATTGGACTTGATTGGATTAGATTGGATTAGATTGGATTGGATTTGGATTGGATTGGATTGGATTTGATTGGACTTGATTGGATTTGATTGGATAGGATTGGATTGGATAGGATTGGATTTGATTTGATTGTGAAAGGTGTGAGGGAAAGACCTTAAGCTTGATCATGTGAGATTACCCTTAGTAACCTTAGAGCTTTGATTGATTAATAGGATGATTACGGCACCGAATCCACCTTAAGCTAGGAATGGATTGATTGGGCCGAGGATGATAACTTGCAACACCAAATTCACCTCAAGATGGAGGTGAATTGATTGGGTTTGAAGTTAAAGACTAATAATCAAGTTCAAGCGCTATGGTCAATTTAGGTAACCACTTAGTAATACAAGGTTAGGACAGTTTGGCTATGGGCGGTGTTTAAGAGGTGTGAATGGGAAAGTTGTGATGTTTGTTAGGTGAGGGTATTGACTTGTGAATGGAAAATTAAAATGAAAAGGTAGATTAGAGGTGATTCATGAAAATTTGGGGTGGTAGAATGGGGGTTTAAACGGATGAAATGGAGGT
>VDFB02281492.1:132293842-132352524 GCA_007258455.2 Sequoia sempervirens
GACACGTGTTCTGACAGGTCATCATGGGGTGAGTGGGATGCCAGGAGCGGATGTGCAAGTTGTGGCGAGAGAGAGAGATCGGCTACAGGCAGAGCTGGCACAGAGTCGGTTAGCTCATGAGGCATGGGAGCAGGAGAGGAGGGCTATCACCAGGGACCGAGACAGGTATCGACATGAGCGGAATGCCGCTCAGGTCCAGGCTGCAGAGAGAGAGGATAGCACGAGAGAGGCAGGTTTCTGGATGGTAGCGTATCATGATGTAGTTCCTGATCCAGCACAACGGAGATTCTGTTATACCAGACAGGCACCTTAGATGCCAGCGCCATCTCAGTCACTAGGGGCACGGACTCGCGGTTACAGTGAGTCACCGGGTTTTTCACCAGGCAGAGGGGGAGGACCTGAGTCTCCACAGAGATCAGACGTGGGGAGTTCATTCGGGAGGTGACAGGGTACTGTATTTTTGACAGATGCAGGATGGATTATGTAGGATGGATATCAGGGATGTTCTATATCCCTGGATTTTGTACTTTGTCATGTGACGGATATATGTATGATGTATATGTGACACATGCTATATTGACGGATATATGTATGATGGATATGTGACAGTTCTTATTAGCACCATGTAGTATATTTCTATTTATGATGGAGGACTATATGCATATGTGTGTATCATTATGTGTTTCGTGGATGGATTTTATTTATGCTCATGTGTTGGTTTATGTATGCTTATATTTATGAAACGTTGATCTAGATTATCATGCTTTTATTTATGCTATGTTTTATGGATGATTGGTAATGGTGATATGTTATGTGTACCTATGGGATCTATGATGGTTTAGATATATGGATGCCTGGTTGATAGATGTGTTATGTATGTATATGTGTGAGATGGATTTTGTATGAATAGTTTATATATGCAGGATATGATGTATTATGCGTCTAATATTTTGTGCTGCAGGTAGTGATGGAGATATGGACCTAACATGTGGGAATGCGGGTAGCAATGGATGCATGGACAATATGCAGCCATGGGTGCCAATAAGAACTGGTAGGGTAAGTGGAGGGGAGGTGGGTACGTGGTGATAGATGTAGTCTGGCATCTGTCAAAAGGTATCAGTATCCCGAGAAGAATGGAAGAGAATGAGGGCAAGTATTTGCACAACCAAAACCATAGGGTGAGTGTGAATGCAATGATTATGAAAATGCAATCCTAATTCAATTTATCATCTTTGGAGCACTGGTTTTTGCTATAGCATAAGACACGACACACCAAGGTATAGAGGACCGAGGTAGATCAGTGTCTAATGCATGAGACAAACACGCCAGAGAAGAAGAAGGCTATCCCAATACCCCAAAGTCTTGAAAAAAGACTTTAGTCGGGCCTAGTATTGGGATAACCGTAAACACAAAAGGATGCCCCAACATAACACAAGACCTAAGGGATCTTGGTGGGTACTATGTGGGACAACCAAGAAAACACAATAAAATAAAAGATCAAGATACGCCCCTATGTGGACTAGTCAAAATGCGCCATAATATGATGGATCATGGTGGCCTTGACAAGTGATTATAGGGAGCTCAAATGATAGACAAAAACCAAAAGTATCAAAAGATCACAATCAATTTCAAATGTCCATTGCCATAGGATCAAGGGGATGGATGGGATTGATGGGGTCTGTTAGGAAGGATGTATCCTGTTAAGACCTATGCTGAACGCTAGGTGAAAAGATCGATATGATAAAAGATATTTAGAATTGATTAGTTTCGTTGGTACAAGTGGGTTTTTTTTGTTTAAGAATTAGCTAGGTAAGGGCATAGCTTGATGAGACAACCACAAAGCGGACAAGACACAACCTAAAGACCTAGGGGCTCGGGGGCCGATCAAAGATTGGCCTTGCCTACGTGAAAGCGCAGAGCCCTCGTAGTTCATGGAAAAGGACCATGGATAAAGCGAAAAGAGGACAATGGTGACCGATGATGGACACAAGATATGACTGACAAATGCCCCGGGGGAGGATCAAATGACCAACCTTGCCTACGTGAAAGCGCAGGGGCAACGTAGTTCGATAAAAGGACCATGGACAAAAGTGGGAAGGGACCAGTGGGGATGAGGGGATGGAGGACCAAAACAAAGTTGATCTGAGAGTGCCCCGGGGGCAGATCGTACGATCAGCCCTGCCTACGTAAAAGCGCAGGGGCAACGTAGTGCGACTAAAGGATGGAAGTGGGACAAGAGGATGAGATCTAGATGGAGACCGACACGATGGATGATCCTATATGAAAGACATAAGCTCAAAGGAAGCTCAGGATGAGGAATAGGTGAGGTGAGTCGTCCAATGCTCAATCAACAAGTACCAAGCGGCCTAAGCTGATGTGGGAGGGGATGAAAGTGCGGATGACAACATAAAGTAACTAGGATGCCAGGTAGATAATGATTAAGCCCTCTATGGATGATGCCCGTTACCAGGTTTTCACCATCCATACTTATCCAAGGCGCCACCAAGAGGTGGTTTTCACCATAGGACGGATTTTTTTTTATTTTTTTTTTTAGCACTTTTCTGTTTTTTTTTTTTTGATTTTTTGATAGGGTAGACCAAGTGGACCTTAAGCGTAGAACCTTTTTAGATGGAGAATATTAACAGGTTCATCAAGGGGGTCCCCTTCCAGAGTAGTCAACCTGTAAGCTCCAGATCCATATTTGGCAGTTATGATATATGGCCCTAACCAGTTTGCTTCAAATTTTCCTTTTTTGTCACGATCTTCCTGAGTGCGGTGATTTTCTTTGAGCACAAGTTCACCAACCTGGAATTGCCTGGGGCGAACCTTTTTATTGTAGTGACGTTTAAGGCGATTCTGGTATACTTGTAGGTGATCATAGGCCCGTATTTTGCGTTCATCTAGTAACTCCAGCTGGGCAAGGCGTGCAACGCGGGCATCTTCTTCGCTGATGAGGTTCTTCAAGGAAATTCTCAATGAGGGGAGCTCAACTTCGATTGGCAAGACGGCTTCCGCGCCATATACTAAAGAGTATGGGGTGGCGCCTGTTGGGGTACGGATAGATGTGCGGTATGCCCAAAGGGCGGGATGTATGTGAAGGTGCCAATCTCGTCCAGTGTTATTGACCACCTTTTTGAGAATGCGGATGAGGGTTTTGTTGGTCGCTTCCGCCTGACCATTACCCTGGGGGTAATAAGGCGTAGACCAACGATGTTGGATGTGGAAGGTATCACATAGGTGCTTCATGGCTTGATTTTTAAATGGCTTTTCGTTATCAGAAATGATGGTGGATGGGATACCATATCTGCAGAGAATATGGTAGAGGATGAATTTAGAAATCTGAGTACCGGTGATTTGGGAGAGTGGCATTGCTTCCACCCATTTGGTGAAGTACTCAGTTGCAGTGATGATGAATGTATGGCCGTCGGATGATGGTGGGTGAATCTTTCCAATCAAGTCAAAACCCCATTGAGAGAACGGCCACGGTGCTAGGAGAGGCTGAAGATCTTGTGCTGGTACATGGATCAAATCAGCATGTTGTTGACAGGGCAGACATTTTTTTACAAATTCGCAAGCATCATGTTCTAGTGTAGGCCAGTAATAGCCAGCCCGTAGGATTCTTTTAGCCAGAGCCATACCATTTGAGTGGGCCCCACAAATACCACCATGTACTTCCGTTAGTACCGTCTGGGCCTCAGTACCATTCAGACATCTCAGGAGGATTCCATCATACCCGCGACGATAAAGCGTATCACCAACAATTATGTATCGGGACGAACGATGGATGAAGGATTTACGTTGGTTGCGTGTAAGCTCGGGGGGTATGGTGTTGTCACGGAGGTAAGTATATATGTCTTGGTACCACGGGGAGACAGGACCTACAACATCGCACACCATGTCAGTGTCAGGAATGTCGTATGCAGGGATTAACAGTTGCTCAACCAGAAACTCGCACTCTGTCCGATCCTTGGGCATGTCAATCAGAGAACCAATAGTGGCCATGGCGTTTGCTGCTTTATTCTGCACTGAGGGGATTTGATCGAACTATATGGAGGTGAAATATTTCTTGAAATCGTCCACCATGCGTTTATAGGGTAGCAGTTTGTCATCCTTCGTGAGGAACTCATCATTAACTTGCCGGATAACCAACAAGGAATCTCCAAAGACTTTCAAATGTGTAATGTGCCATTGTTTTGCAATTCTAAGGCCGGTGAGGAGGGCTTCATATTTCGCCATATTGTTGGTGCAAGGAAACGCTATTCTAAATGATTTTGGGATGTAGTCACCTTGAGGGGTGACTAATAGAATTCCTGCCCCATATCCACTATGAGTGTATGAGCCATCAAAGTATAACGTCCAAGTTGGTGCTTCTGTTACTGCGTAGATTCCTTCATCTGGGAATTCAGTGTCTATTGGGTAGGCGTCTACTAGTGGTGCTTCAGCTAATTGATCAGCAATAACCTGTCCTTTAATAGCTTTGCGTTCTACATACTCGATGTCAAATTCGCTTAGCAGCATGACCCACTTGGCCATGCGACCAGTCAAGGTGGTTCTAGACAATAGACATTTCAAAGGATCAATTTTAGCGATTAATTTGATTGGGTGACTGAGCATGTAATGGCGGAGTTTCTGTGTACTGAAGACTAGTGCAAGGCATGCTTTTTCCATAGGAGAATAATTTAACTCATAGCCGGCTAGTGTTCTACCGATGTAGTAGATTGCTCTTTCTTTGAGTGACTCATCATGCTGTGCCAATAATGCCCCCAGTGCGACCGAGGTAGCAGAGATATAAAGCAGGAGGGGTTTTCCTGGAATAGGCGGCATCAAAATTGGAGGATGAGCTAAGTATTCCTTGATTTTATCAAAACCCATTTGACACTGTGATGTCCATCGAAATGTAGAATCTTTCTTCAAAAGATGGGTAAACGGCTGACATTTATCTGCGAGCTGGGCTATGAACCGTCGGATGGACTGCATTTTTCCCTGGAGGCTCCTTAACTGCTTTAGATTGCGTGGCGGCGACATGTCCAGAATAGCCTTTACTTTAGCGGGATCAACTTCAATACCTCTACGGGAGACTATGAAACCCAGCAATTTCCCTGATGTAACCCCGAAGACACACTTCTTTGGATTCAACCGCAACTTATAGTGCTCTAGTCGCTCAAATATCTTCTTCAGAATGGTGGGATGCTCGGCTCGCGTTCTGGATTTCCCTAATAGATCATCAACATAGTCTTCCATGATAATGTGGATAAGGTCATGGAAGATAACCGTCATAGCTCTTTGATATGTTGCCCCCGCATTCTTGAGGCCGAAAGGCATAACATTGTAACAGAAGGTGCCCCAAGGAGTTGTGAAGGTGGTCTTGTGTTGGTCTTCAGGTGCAATTCGGATCTGGTTGTAACCGGAGAAGCCATCCATGAGGGACAACATCTCATGTCCTGCCGTTAAATCAACCAACATGTCAATATTAGGAAGAGGGAAATCATCTTTTGGGCAGGCTTTGTTGAGATCCCTAAAATCTGTGCAGACCCGAATGTCACCATTTGGTTTAGCAACTGGCACTATGTTAGAGATCCATTCGGAGTAATCAATAGGTATGATAAAACCCGCATCCAGTAACTTCTCCAACTCTTTCTTTACTAACAACGCAACTTGCGGATGCATCTTACGAAGTTTTTGCTTGTCGGGTTTGGTGTCTGGGCGAATGTCTAAGTGGTGAACCACTAAAGCAGGGTCTAAGCCTGGCATGTCTGAATATGACCAGGCAAAATTGATGACGCCTTCTCAGAGTAGCTGCGCAAAGATCGGATATTCTTGTTCGGAGAGTGACTTGGCTACATAGGTGATCTTTGGATTTTCAGCAGTTCCCAAATTAACTTCTTGTGTTTCTTCAATCAGGATAGATGATCTGGCAGATAGCTGAGTTCCCATAAGGGGAAGATGAACATCTCCATCTTCCGGCGCCTCTTCGAGGTTTTCGCCTTCAGATGCGTCCTTTATTTTTACTTTTTCTAGGTCAGGAAGCGCCTCAGGGAGGTTTTCACTAGATGACCTCTTTTTATTTTTCTGATTTTTATTTTTGCAACTGGAGTGTTCATCCTCCCCTAATCCCATAAGGTTGATGTAGGTTTCCGCAGGCATACTGACAGGTGTGGTGTTGCGTAGGTCCCAATCAATGAGTTCAGGGTGACAAAGGGATAGGCTAATGGTGCAAACAGTTAGGCATTCGAACATGGCGGATAAATCAGTGTGATCAACATCATTGTACGCGTGTATGATAGATTTCTCCTCGGGTATGTCTTCTAATGAGCCATCGTCCATGGTGATACTATTGGAAGTATTAGATGATGTGGCAGGGCTTTTCTGTTTGCTGTCATACCCAATTCCTACCTTCTTTGGTAACTGTTGTGTATCGATGGGTTGCAATCGCCCTTGCTCCTCTTTACCTAGGCCTCTACCTTGGTAGTTATGTTTTTCCACAAACTTTGTTGGCCAAGGATACTTTTCTTGAAAATATTTCTTTAGAGGAGTTTCTGGTTCGGGCTCTTCTCGGTAGACCCACTGACTTATGTCTTCCTCTGGTGCATTGATCTTGGTACTCGGAGATCTGAAGGTGGTAGTAGGAATGTTTTTGCCACTGAAAGTGATGGTCTTGTCTTCCTTTTGAATAGCGTGTGAAGGTTGGCCGTACTCATGTGGTGACAGTGGCATAGTGGCTACATTGAGAGCCGTATGCATCTCATACTCACCGCACCCCTTGTCAATGATCTGGACCTTAGTGACGGAAGGATTAGTGGTGGAGGATGGAGTGGTGATTGCGGTGGATGATGGATTGGAGGATGACGGATTTGAGGATGATGGATGGGATGCCCCCATTTCGACCCCAGGACAATAATGTAAATGTGGAAAAGATGCTTCTAAAGCTTGACAATACTCAAACGGTTGGGGGTCGGCATAGATGGTGACCTCCTGTCCATTGACCGGGAATTTGAGGCATTGATGATATGTGGACGGGACGGCTTGCATAGCATGGAGCCATGGGCGGCCAAGGAGGAGATTGTACGGTAAGTCCAGATCAATAACATGACATGTAGTATATTGGAGCACAGGTCCTACTTGGATAGGAAGACTGATGATTCCTTCTAAATTTCTTTCTGCATTGTCGTAAGCTTTGATTGTAATTATCTGGTTGCTTAGGTCTGCTTGAGAATACCCTATCTGTTTTATGAATTTCAGAGTACATAGATTGAGGGCAGATCCATTATCTATCAAGGCCCTTTTTACTTTATGGCGGGCGACTATGACTTCGATATGTAGGGGACGGTTGTGATTGGCATCGATATTGGGCATATCCTCTTGGCTAAAGTGAAGATGATGAGACAAAGCCAGGTGTCCCACCAAAGCTTGGAATTGTGTGGGGTCGATATCATTTGGTACATGGGTCTCTTGCAAGGCTCTATTGAGGATCTCTTGATGTACCGAGGAGGATTTAAGCAGATCCAAAATGGATATGTGAGCAGGGGTCTTCTTTAGGTGATCAAGAATGTTATATTGAGAGTTGACGGGAGCGGGTTGGATAGGTGTGGAGGCTGCAGGGACGGTGATGCGGGCCCGTCGAGTAGTTACAGCACATTGAGGGTCTTTGGCTTTAACGTGGATCATGGATACTCGGGGTTCCACCTGCTCAATGTAATGAATAACACCTTCATAATTGAAGGGTACATTCTTGTAGGTCACATTATTGGTGCTGTTATTTTGGGGATGACTAGTGGAGGTGCTAGGACCTTGACTATGGTTGGGAAAGGCGTTTTGATAGATTTGCAGTTGAGCATTGGACGACGAAGGTTGACTGGGGTCAACCTTGATATCTCCTCGATCAATGAGATCTTGGACATAATTTTTTAAACCCTGACACTTATTCAAGGAGTGTCCCTTTATTTTATGAAAGTCACAATACTCATTTTCTTTAAACCATGATGGCTTGGGTTTGGACTCATCGAATGGTTTGGTGACAGGATATGTGATGGGATAATTGATTTGCAACAATTTATTGAAAACAACACTCAAGGGTTCACCTAATTGGGCATATTAACATTTAGTGTTCCCCTGATTTCTTTGGTTTGACTATTGAGGGGGACGAGGTGCCCCCTGCGGTACTGATATGGCGTTGGGTATAGACTATTGTTGCCCTTGGGATGCATTAGCCACTTGGACATGTTTGGTGTCTGTCACTCCATCATTCACTGCATTTTTGTTTTTGTTCCAAAATTGTGATTTATCTCCGAATGACCGTTCTTTGTCATGACTGTGTATTTTAATGTGTCCTTTGGCGATAAGGGCACATTCAAGGATAGGTCCCTTTTCCACTATCTCAGCGAAAGTGGTGACATAGTGTAGTCTAAAATTATGGGCCATGTCGGGATGTGAATTTTCCACAAAAAGAGTGACCATGTCTTTTTCTTTCAAAGGATTTTTCATTCGACTGGCTAATGCACGCCACCGTTGGAGGTAGCTGGTAAAGGTTTCTCCATCCCGTTGTTTCTCTTTTAGGAGATCTAAGGTGTCAGTATCCTTCTGCAAATTGAAAGAGAAATAGGATACAAACTACTCTAATAAGTCTGCAAAAGTTTTTATAGACCCCTTTTCGAGAGTCATGAACCACTCTAGGGCATGGCTTGCTAGGCTTTGTGGGAACAAGCGTAAGAGATAGTTATCACTGTACATGACTTCTTGACATTGTGCATAAAACTCCTGCAAGTGAGCCTTAGGGTCTTTGTCTCCCTTGTATTTGTCAAATTTTGGAATCTCGAAATGCTTAGGGAATGGGATCAATGAGATGGATGGATCGAACGGATATGGGCATATATCTTCAAACTTGAATGATTGTTTTGTGCCCCCTGCTTGAAGGACCTTAAGGGAAACTTTGATTTCCAACAAGTCCAAGCTAGCTGGTGGTGGGTTGGGGGGATATGGATGATAGAAAGATGAGGGATCTTGTTGAAAGGGTGTCGGATTGTTAAAATGTGGGTTTGGATGGTTGGATGATGACACGACTTGATGATAAGGTAGGGGGTTTTGTTGATATGGGGGTTGTTGTTGTGGGACATAATATGAATTTGTTTGGTGAAGGTGTGGGGTAGGTTGCTAAGGGACTTGGACGGGACGTTGCGTGTTGGCCTATTGATATTGAGGATATTGTTGTGATTGTTGGGAGGTTGCATAGAACGGTTGTTGGTAGAATTGTTGTTGATTATGGTGGTAGTAGTGTTGTGGAGGTTGCTGTTGCGGCATCGAATGTTGTATGGACTGAGGTGGGATATTATGTTGTGGTTGGACCTTTGGACGCAAAAGGGACGCAAGAAAGAGAGTTATGGTTTGGGTAGGCGGTTGAGAGGGATTGCCTTGTGATTGGTAGGATGGTTGTTGTGAAGAGGTCAAAGTATTGGGTATAGGTTGTTGCGGATGAGACGGCGGGGGTTGTGTGGGCACACTTTGTAAAGGAAGTTGTTGGGTTCCACTCGGAATGTTCAGTTGGGGTGCGCCTTGTGGTGGTATTTGAGGCGGGATAGTAGATTGGGGAACCTGTTGAGGTGGTGCGTTGGTGGTCCCAGGAGGAGGAAGCGATGTAGCAAAGGAGGTACCCCCAATATTGACTGTAGGTGGGTTCAAAGGAGGGGGTGCGGTTAATGTTAATGGCGGGGGTTGCAGAATGTTTTGTGGCATGCCATAAGCGAAAGGATTATTGGGATCGGGCACCTGAGATCCACCTATAACGGAGGTCGAAGCATGTGGGGGATAATTAACCTGATAAAGGATGGCATTGCCAAATTCAGGTTGATGCCAACCCTCAATTGGAGGAACATTGGAAAAGTATGAACCTTCAGGTGCATTTTGGGACTCTTGGAGTACGTGAGATGGGGTACCCTTGTATTTGGACAAGTCAACATTGGAGGGAGGTTTAACACCCTTCTCAATTAGGTGGGCCAGGATTTCTTCCCCATGTTTCTCAAGCAAACGGTCAGTCATTTGTACATTGGCAGGATTACTAAAATGTTCCTCAAGTGTGAGTTCAGGTTGATTAACCATGCTCTCTTCTCCATGTGGCGAGTTATTCTGATTCTCAGTGTTGGAGTGCGATGAAGTACCATTGTGAGGGTCATGTAAGATGTTGGTACCCTTGTTGGGATCTGATGAGGTGTTGTTGGGATCTTGAGGATTGTTGGATTGGGCATTTTGAGCTCGAAGGTCGGCCATCTTCTTTGCTTGTGAACGGGTCTGAACGGGCATGCAAATGCTAGATGAGTAGGTTAATGCCTTTGTCAAATGATTTGATTGTGATAAAGTGTGGATTGGATCTAATTGGACTTCGATCAATTGGATTGGATTTAAATTGGATTGGATTGGGTTTGATTTGGATTTGATCGGATTTGATTGGATTGGATTGGATTTGATTGGATTTGGATTGGATTGGATTAGATTTGATTGGTCTTGGATTGGACTTGATTGGATTAGATTGGATTAGATTGGATTGGATTGGATTGGATAGGATTGGATTGGATTGGACTTGATTGGATTAGATTGGATTAGATTGGATTGGATTTGGATTGGATTGGATTGGATTTGATTGGACTTGATTGGATTTGATTGGATAGGATTGGATTGGATAGGATTGGATTTGATTTGATTGTGAAAGGTGTGAGGGAAAGACCTTAAGCTTGATCATGTGAGATTACCCTTAGTAACCTTAGAGCTTTGATTGATTAATAGGATGATTACGGCACCGAATCCACCTTAAGCTAGGAATGGATTGATTGGGCCGAGGATGATAACTTGCAACACCGAATTCACCTCAAGATGGAGGTGAATTGATTGGGTTTGAAGTTAAAGACTAATAATCAAGTTCAAGCGCTATGGTCAATTTAGGTAACCACTTAGTAATACAAGGTTAGGACAGTTTGGCTATGGGCGGTGTTTAAGAGGTGTGAATGGGAAAGTTGTGATGTTTGTTAGGTGAGGGTATTGACTTGTGAATGGAAAATTAAAATGAAAAGGTAGATTAGAGGTGATTCATGAAAATTTGGGGTGGTAGAATGGGGGTTTAAACGGATGAAATGGAGGTTTTGGGAGGCTTAAAATGATAAAATGGAGACTTAGGATAATGGGATGATAGCTAGGAATGATTAAGTGGTGATTTAGAGGCTAAATGAATCCAAATGGGGTACTTTCGGGGCGTTGACAGCAAAATCAGGGGCGTAGGCAGCGTTCTGCAGTGAATCAGGGGCGCTACCACGTTTCTGCAGCAAAATAGGGGCGCTACCGTGTTTCTGTAGCAAAACAGGGGCGCTACCACGTTTCTGTAGCAAAATAGGGGCGCTACCGCGTTTCTGCAGCCAAAATAGGGGCACTACCACGTTTCTGCAGCAAAACAGAGGCGCTACCGCGTTTCTGCGCAGGGCGCTACCGTGTTTCTGCGGGGACAAAGCTTGGTTTTTTATGGCAAATGCTATGGCAAGGACATAAAATGATAAAACAAGTCAAAAGTATCAAAAATTTGACAGAATTTCCACAAGGAAACACCTCAAGCAAGCACAATCCTATGATTAATATTACGGGTATGGCAAGGCAAAGTCTTAATCTAGGATGCACAAGGCTTCTAGGGAGTCATCGATATACTCTCGGTACGTGAGGCACAACCGTGAACACCAGTCCGTCACAAGCGTGAGTCGGGAACCCGGAGATCTGAAAGGCTCGGACCAACTCTTCACGCCTATCTAGGTATCACCCTAGCTTCGACGCTCCACCAATTACGACGCAACTAGATTGGGGTACAACTTTCATTCTCCCCCCTTTATATACCCCGCCGGTACACGTGGTTGGAATCGTCCCTTGGGGTGATGAAATCCCCAAGCAGGTCCCACTAAAAAGAAGACACCAACTGTTTCCAACTACTCCCCAGGCTCACACGAAGTGCAAGGGGAAAGTGAAAATAAATCAATGCCCCCTTGGGTAACACAAAAGTAAACAACCACAGCAAACAATGAGATTTAATCCCCCTAATTAGACTATGTTTGAGAGCAGCAAAGATAATTTTTTGAAAGTCTGATTATGTAGATGCCCCTGCAAACAAATGTTAGTTGTCCTCTTTCTTTTTTGCCTTTGGTCAAATTTTGCCATAATATGCTGCAAAAACGTTAGTGAAAAATAGCAATATTCTTGCCAGAATAACGTTAGAGAGTTATCACGTAAATATAGCAAAAAAACTAGAGCAAAAATGAAGCCAAACGCCCATTTTACCCTCCAAACTGTGCTTGAGGCCGCTGTAAAGGGTAGAGCCCGCTACGCTCTTGGCTCTTCTTAAAGTGCAAGCGAACCACAACTTTACTTTTGTGAGGGCTGCCACCAACTTCGCGGAGGGTGCTACCGCAACTCTATGAGGCACCGCGCCTGTGGGGCGGCCCACTGGAGGGCGCCTCCAATGTGGGCCCACACTGCTACGCAACTCTGTGGGGGGGCTACCGCAACTGTGGGGCGCTTCTATGAGGGTGCTACCGCAACTCTGTGGGGGCGCTACCACAACTCTGTGGGGGCGCTACCGCACTTCTGTGAGCTTTTCCTGCAAAATCTTAACTCAAAAAAATGTTAAATGCAAGACCCGTGTGTGGGTCCCACCAGGCGTGCCAGAAATGTATACCTTGGAATTCCTACTGCTCTAAAAGTGCAAATCTAACTAAGAAACATGAATAACAAAATACCAAGGACACCTCAAGATTAGCCAAAAGAGTGGTTCAATGAAAACGAATGCAAATAAAATGAAACACAAATATTTTTACCTCCCTTGTTGTTGATACCTCTTTGATTGGCCCTTGCTTGGATTGGTTGTGTGCTCCTTAGATGATAGTTTGAATGTCTAAAATGCAAGCTTCAATATGCAAGATGATGAGCAAAGATAGCTAAATGATTGAAAAGGCTTGAGGATTCAAATGGACAGCATGTAGTTATGAGAGTGCAAAAGTGTTGGAAATGCCCTTGAGGAGGGGGTATTTATAGGAGAATTTGAATTCTCTAGAGAATTCAAGGGTCAAGATTGCTCCAACAAGGTCAAGATGAAGGGCTATGGTGGGTTGAGAACCCACAAGCCCTCACATCTTGACATGTGGAGGGTGAAGTGGACAAGAGGATATGAGGTGGAGATGAGTTGTCAAAAAGGTACATGAGGTGGAAAAGACATGCACCTTGGGGGATGAGAGGATTTCTACAAAAAGGGATTTCTTGTCCCCAAGTGGGAGTGAAAGGGACTTTTGAGGAATTTTAGAATTCCTCAAAAATCTACATGGAAAAATGAAAGGTGGTTGGGGGGATAAATGTGAATTAAAAATTCACATTCCTAGGATGGCCTAGAGGATAAAAGGTGGGCTCCAAAAAGGTGGGACTTGGTCACATGTGGAGATTGTGACAAGTCCAAGGTTCTAGAAGCCTTGGGAGAATGGAATGTGAATTAAAAATTCACATTTAAAGGGGAGGAATCTAGAGCAAATAAATGTGAATTAAAAATTCACATAGGAAAGGGGGTTAACATCAAAAAGGAAAAAATGGAAGGATTGACCAAAAAGTGGTGCTAAATTTAACTAATGATTTTGGTTAAGGTTGTGCAAATATTGGATTAGGCTAATTAACAGAAGGTTAGAGGCAAGTGGCAAATGTAGGAGGATGTGACAAGGAGAGAGAAAGTGAGGAATTTTAAATTGATTTTTAAATCTAAAAGAGGAAGAATGACTAAATTAAATAAATTAGTGTATTTATTTAATTTAGAGAGGAATAAGGGTAAAAAGACAAAGTATTAATTATTAAATTAAATACTTTATCGGTATAAGACAAAAGGTGTAATATTAATTTAATAAATTAATATTGATATGATAAACGTAAATGCAACAAATTTAATCATATGGAAGTGATTAAATTTAGATGTCTACACCCACAATGGATGATATGTATCTTGAGCCAACAATTGGCTCTCCCTTAAAGGTGACTCATGGTCACCATGGTACAAGTTGTGTGAAAACTAAGGAATTTCAAAACCATTCTTTTCCTTAGGCTCATGTAAGCCTGAAACCTCCTCATGCTTGACCACCATTAGGGGTACTCCCCTCAAACCATGAGTGCCACTACCAACCGTAAGTTTCATAATATCCATAGAAGATTGGATATCGATTATGGATGGTGAAGATTGAACCAAGTTGATCTCCTCACAGAGCTCATCATTCTAAATCTTTGATTATTGAAGGACCTCGTGAGTGTTCTTCAAGGAATCCTTCATGAAAATAAGCTCATCAATAAGCTTATCCACTTCCCTTTCTTTCCCCTTAAGTTCATTGTAGTAGATCTCACCAAGCTGGAGTAGGTGATCTATATCCGAGAGTAGCTCCATGTAATTGGTCTTCATCTCTATTATCGCTTCTCTAAGAACCTATTAATATGAAAGGGGAAATCATCCATAAGGGTCCATATGTTCTCCTGAAGACCTCTAGCAACATTTGGCCATCATCATGATGGTTTCATTGAAAAGTTTGATGGCTACACGAATTTGGTCTTCACTCACCTTCAATTGTCCTACCAACTGATTGGAATCCCAAGATCCATCAACCTCATATAATTTTTTTGATTCATGATTATCTTCATGTAACACTAAATCAAATATTTTTTCAAGGTTGATAGCGGTTCCATTAGTGCCCAAAATTCCATTCCTCATGCATGATTGAGTATACAAAGTTTGGGCAGCACCATGGTTGAAAGTGTAGTCATCCAAAATAAGATCTTGTAATGTTGATCAGGTCTTATCCAAACCCATTTTCTCACTACATACTATTTTTTTTATTTTCCACATTGGTATGAGAAATATCCCCCTCAACAACACCCAATCTACAATCTGACTCCTTGCTAATGTGAAGTAAAGGTGATGAACCAATGCTAGTCTCAAATAGGGAATTATCAAATGGGTTTTTACCTTCTTGTGGGTGATCCCACATGGGTGACCTATCAATCTCCATGATGACATCTCCTACAATTTTCATGTGCTTTTCAACTATAGATTCAGTAGGTGACTCTTCTACATGCTTATCCTGATGGGGTTGAACTAAACCTGTTGCTTTATTTTCTTTAGAACTTAGAGTCCCATATTCAATGCATGTGGACTAATTTTCACTTTCCCCTTGAACACCTGTAGGCTGCAAATACTTTGAAGCAATTCATTTTACTTATCCTTTCATTTAGATTTTGTAACCCTCATTAAATATCCTTTTTTGTTTTGTTTCAGGATCCTTCATTAGCTTATACAATTCTTGAATAAATTCAAACATAGATTTATCTGTAGTCATATTTTCTTTGTTTTGAATTTTTGTGATTCACACAACAAGATGGTAGGAATAATTGTACTCTGATACCACTGTAATATGCCACCCCTAATAGGATATTTAACTTACAATTTTATTTTAGTTTGATAGATATTCTACTTTATCAAACTCATAGTGATATTCTTTGCATATAAGGTAAAGGATAATCAAGTGAAATTCTAATATGAATCTAAGTTGATTTCTAACACATGTCCATAAGTAAAGCCTAGTAATTCACTATTACATTTGTAGCAATTTGACATCAAACATGCTCAGAACCCAACAATGTATTTTTCTAAAACTTGTATGTCACTGTGACAACCCAGAATTACAAATGGAAACTACAACAATACTGGTATTAACTATAGAATGTCTAAAACATAGTTTTTTCACATAACCAAACTGTAATTCATCCTTACATACATTCTAAGCATTATTAATGGATTTAACATGACAACAAACAACATCAAACATGCCTTGTGAGTCTGAGACAAAATGTAATAACTTTTATACTTAGATAACAATGAGTAGTAATTGAAACATAAGACTTCCAACCTATTTTGGTGCTCTAGGGTTTTATGCAATTGTAGGTGAGTTGCAAGTAGATTTATCACTTAAGATAGGGGAACAACTACCTTCAACATCTCTTAGAATTCACATGCCTTCCTCAAATGGTGATGTGCCCCTTTCAAAATGGAATAACAAATATTATAAAATGTAAACAAAACTTAACACCTTCATTTTACACACCCAAATTGTAAAAAGGAAATCTCACATCTGAGTATGGAATGGCCACAACCTACCTCAAAATCTCTAAATATGAAATTTGTCACTCTATAACAAAGTCTTCAAACTTGGATAGTTTCCTACTCTATGAAATGATCAATATATTTCAGACTCCTGTTTGATCCTTCAAACCCCTATATGAATCTTTTCTTGTATTCGTTGTTCTTCTTGAGGGATTTTGTCCTCAAAAATCTTGAGATTTTCAGACTCCAGTCTTTAGAAAAACCCTTATCAAATAATCTTCTTCAATAATGAATGAATGTGCATAATGAGCTTTCATTGCCTTTTTATATTTCCATGCTCAATTTTCATCTGATTTACATTTGATTTCACTCACTTTTCTCGCCTTATAACACCTTTTAATATTTTAGTTAATTGGGAACAATACTTTATAAAATAAAGTATTTTTTTAAATTGTTTAAATCCCTTTTTAATAAAGTCCTTATGCCTCCTTTTTAAATTAGTACTTAAAATATCACTTATATCCTTTTAAATATAAAGTCCCCTTTTAATATATTTTAATAACACGTAAAGCTAAATTATTTAATTTAAATTTATTATTTGACGTTATTAATATTAAATGCATATGACCATTATTTTTTTTGTTAACCCAGGGGTTTCCCCATGACTCAACCCAGGGTGTTCCCTCTATGGGGTGAGTTGAAGTGACACTAGTCCCCTGAGGATGCATGCAATAGCCCACAAACCATGTGCATCAGGTAAGCCTAGGCCTCAGAGTCGAACTTGGAACCAGTGGGGAGAAAAACCATGGCCCAAGCCAACTCCACTACCCATTCGGGATATAAATGCATAGGACTACTATTAACCAATATAACTCCAAGATATAATTATGCCACCAAGCCAATGTTGGCCCCATAGTTGTCGTTGCACCAAAAGATCAACCTGCTAATGCCTGATACAACTGCCAGAGTTAACGGATCCATGGGAGGTAGCTAGTCCATATCAGAAATCCTGATGGGAGCGCTAACCATTTTCCAAAAATCTCCCCCTTAGTGCAAGCCAAGGGGATTCGAACCTAGAAACTTTGGCTCTGATACCAATTATTGGCCCCACAGTTGTCATTGCACCAAAAGATCAACCTGTTATTTCCTTATACAATTACCAGAGTTAACGGATCCACGGGAGGTAGTTAGTCCATGTCACAAATCTCAAGGGGAGTGTTGACCATTTAACAACAACCAAATATAGAAAATTTTCCAGTTGACCATACCAGTGACTAACTATAAATAGTAAGTATGAGAAACACATCCAAGTGACTTACTAAAAATAGTAAGTGTGTGTCAAAGTGTCTAGAATTGCCTCCCAAAGGAGACCAGAAATAAATTGGGACATTGAGCTAAAGAGTACTAAAATAAACACTGAAAACCAACTCAAGAACTAAAGATCACCCTCGGAAGGAGTCCCCTGAACACCCTGTTAGCCTACAAGGACCAATTGGTAGACTAACCACCACATTTGAGCATTGCCTAGGAAAAGGGGAAATTACATACCCACACCCATACATCACTTTGATAGTGCTTGGAACATTTTAAATTGTCAAGTAAGCTAAAAAATGACCTAGTTGTGCCAAAAAATCCTTTGTAGTTCTCACATCCCTTTTGTAACTTATTAAGACTTCATTGTTGTTATTTAATGTTTTAATAACATAAAAAATGACCTATAGTCGTTTATCAAAGTGAAATCTAGAGAAGATGTGAAACTAAAATGTGTAGTTGAAGCATGTTTTCATATGCAAAAGAAGTGGCTAGATGTAAATGAAATGTTCTGTGAAAGAATTATTTTATCTACAAACAAGAGTTCAAGAAATTGTGTATGTAATGAAGGAATTTAGACATCAATGTGAAATGCTTGGCTTACCAAAACAATAGTGATAAAATGAATGAATGATTGTAGGCACATGGGTTACAAGATAAAATATTAAAATGCAACATCAACTATATAGGTAAAATGTTGAAGCTTTAAGGGTTAAAGTGCTCAGTTAAAAGCAATATTATACTTCCAATTAAATGAGTACTTACTTAGAGTTCATTTTTTTCACTATCAAGTGAAAATGCAAAATTTAATCAGTTTTTACATACAAAAAAATGTGTACGAGATTGAAAAGAAAATGGTGATAACAATTTTAAGTTACAAATGAGGGCCAAATGAAGATAAAGTTGTAAAGGTATATTCTATATGCTAGTTTTTTGTAGGTCAAGGGGAGTCCAGTTTTCCAAGTGTCAATTGGTGGTGTAATCTAGGTTTCCTCCATTCTTTAATTGAGATTTCTCTATCATTTTGAGGGTTTTTGTTATGATAATTTGAATGATAGGCATAATGTTAGGTTTTTATCTAGTCAAATTTAGGGAAATATTGTCTGATATTGTATCAATTTCCTATAACTGCATTAAATATTTTGATTTGTGCATTTATGAAAATTGTACTACAATGTACATTGTCTCTATTTTATGATGGGATATTTATTTTAGCAATATAATCAAGGGTTATAAGGCTTTCCATGCACATTTTTTGCATTTAGATTATGTTCATGATTAGTTTTTGTTCAAGGAACAATGTAATTTATTTTTGTGAAAATAATGAGAATATTGTTGTTACAGATTGGATTTTGCAATAGAATTGCACTGCTAGTCATTATCTCATCTCATTAATACAAGGTATTAGTGTTTGAATCATCATCAAAGTATCTTTAGAATGTGGTGAAGGATATGTGAAAGTTGTTGAATCTATAATTCTAGATAGTCACTGATCTATCTTTTCTTTAACCTTCAAACTTAGAATCAATTACTTTCAAGATTTATAAATCCAAAACCAAAATTCACTTTTTGTAATATATTCATAATTATTTTCTTGATTCACACTAGGATTTTAAGGATAATAGGGAATGTGTTGTTCATACTTGTAAATGTATAAGTCCTTGTTCATTTGTGTGAATCTTATTATATGCACTAGACACTATAATGCAAGTTTGTGTGATATTCACATTTGATATCATTAAGGGTGACCCACCTAGGTCCAATAGATCCTAAAGTGTAGAGAGAATTTATCATTATGATAAGTTATTTGTTTTTTGGATATTAATATGACATTCTTGATTGTGAGTTATGGCCAACCTTTATAGAATATGATGAAATTTTTTGGAAGAACCAAAAAATTGGAAACTCTATTGGGGACATTCAAAGGCTTGCATCTATTTGTGAGAGTTAGATGATTTGAAGGTCTTCACAACTTGAGGAATGATTTTTTATAAAATATTTGAAGAATTTAAAAAGTTACTCTACTAGTAGAGTAAATCGGTGTTACACCCTATTTCTCACTTATTGGGTTATTTTTACCTTTATGAGTAAATATGTTATTAAATGCAAAATTATGACTTTAATATGTTCGAAGGATAAATGAAATACATGAATATGCAATATGATGTTATTTATTTTTAATGCTTTAATGATGCAAATAATATATGATGGATACAATTTTTATGTGATCGACTAACTACATTTATGGTGCACTAAGTTGGATGCAAGAAGGAATCAAGCCCTTCAGTGAGGAGAGGAAGAGTATCACCCAGGAGAGGAGTTTGGTATGGTAACCAATAATGTACCTACTTGATCTATCACACACTCATAGCCTAGTTTAGTCAAGTTAAGTCAAGTTAGCCCAAATTTAGTAAGTAAACCCTTGGTCATAGTTTTTGGGATGATTGGAATGTTTGTGTAATTGTCTTTGATTCTCATTGATTGTCTCTTTAGGGAAGGTCTAGGAAGATGGGTGGCCAAAAAAAGGCCAACCATCTTTATTTATTTTTTACTAAATAGGTAGATTTAATATGATTTTTAATGAAAATTTATTTAATTTATAGGAAATTACTATGAACCTCCTTCTCCTCAAAATCCTAAATCACCTCAACACAAAATACTTGCTGAAGAAAAACCCCAACAAACAACTCTAGTAATTCCTCAATATGCCCTTGTAACTCAAGAAAATTTAATGGGGCAAATTGAAAGTAATAAAAACCAAATTTAAGACATAACTGCAAGGTTGAAAGATCTTGCAAGTTCAACCTTTCATAGGGGCGATCCCACAATACTAGTTTACAATTTCTAGGAGATCCTATTTTTTGTTGAAATCACATATTTTTAGAAAATATAATGATTTAAGCCTTGAAAAGTTCCATTTAAAGGATTCCAATTGAAGAGGGTTTGATCGAACCACCTTAGATCAAACCCCTTTGGATAGAACCTTGCTAGTCTTAAACCATACCTATAATGGAGTCTCCTTTACACCTATCAAAATGCTGATAAAAAACCACTTTTGATTTAGCTTTTGCGGGACCAAATTAATTCATTTAAATTTTATTTTTGTAAGTATGTAGTCCTTATTATAATCTTCCCAAAAATTATAATTTTAAATAAATTTAATTTTATTATTATATTTATTTTTTATTTCTTGTGAATGTAGGTTTTTCATCGAAAGTCAAGCTCTCTGTTCTGCACATGTGAAAAAATAATAGATTGCCAAAAAAAAATTGAAAATATCAATGCACTAGATATTGAAGTCCTTGATCCAACAAAAAAGAAATATTCAATTTTGATACATACAAAAAAAGTTTTGTATAGAGTCTACCTATGTCTAAATTCTAATTGGTTTGACTTCAAAACTTGATTAAGGAAAAAATATTCAATCAAACACTATGAAACCAAATGAAAGCACTAGATATTTTAGTTAAAAATATAGATTAAAAAAAAAAAAAAAAATTATCCTTTATGGAAAAAAAATTATGTTGTATACGGTGAGCATCACTCCTTAAAAATGGTGTTTACTGAAAAAAAAAACTACTTTTCGAACAAGATGGAAAAAATTGCAATCTGATTCCAATTTTTTTTAAAAAATAATATTTAGAATCTACACACAAAATACCACAAATCACTATTTTTCATCATCTTCAAATTCCTCACGATTTAGCCACTATCGGTGCCCAAAAGTGAAGATTTAGTTAGAAAAAAATAGTTCAGTGTCCAGTTTGGCCAAAAATTGTAATCCAGTATTGTGGGATGGCCTATAGAGCCATGCTTGCTCAATCACTTGAATCTATGTTATCAAATGTAGATTCAATTATCAAGAGAATAACTAATTGTTTGGATAAGAGGAGAGAATTTAGACAATTCTATGCAGATAAATTATCTTATAAACAAGTCAAAGATGAAAAAAATACAAAATTTTACTTGTGTTCCCTTTTCACAAACCCACAAACAAATCAACTGAGCTACACCCTTCAAGCAAGAGGTTCCTTATCCATTGGTGCAACTACCAAGGGATAAAGAACCATTTTTGACAGAGGTGGTGGATGGTTTTTGACCATCCTCCATGCAACAACAATGAGGTGTCATAATATTTTTTTAGGAAACTCTTATGTGAGTTTGTCCTTAATAAAATCCCCAACTATTTTGATATGCGAGACTCCCTGGGTAGAGGTGGGGGGTCTGCACATTATAGAGTAGGGGCACGTCTTGAGCTACAACGACCAATGAGGTGAGCACTCGCTAGACTAGCCTATGAGCATTGGCTATCCCTTCCATTGTGAAGGAGAGTGTTGAGGTCGAGACACTATAGTCCATTAGTTCCTTGACCCAAAGCATTATAGAGCATTCCAATCCTACAACATAGCATGAGCTGGGTGAGTCTTTAGGGAGTAGAGTTCCAACCCATATTTTTTAGGCTTGTGGGAAACCCTATTGTTATAACCCCACACATAGTCAGGATGCAAGTGTGCAAGCTACATCTATAGCTCTGAGGAGTTGGTAATGCCATATGCCCTCCTTAATGAGGGATTCGGTCTTGATAGTCAAGTAAATGTTAGCAAGTTCATTGAATTGAATTTATTAAATTTAATTTTTGAAATGCAAGATTAAATAATTTAGTTTAATGACTATAATGAAATTTTAGGGTCATAGCATTCATGCAATTTTTAGCAGTCCTCCACCTGCCTATGTGCATGATGAAATGTATTATGGAGGTATGTAACTAGTAAATAATTAAAAATATTACATATGAATAGCATTGTTATATGAATGGTATTCTTATATTTAATTTTGGATGTTGAATAGGTTAATATTGGAGATTTGATGACAACACCTCCCAATGGAGGTGGACATCGAAGCTTCACTTAGGTAATAAAATAAAGAGTTTAACTAATGAATTGTAGAAAATAGGTTTTTGTAGTTTATATTCATATCATTGATTACATTGCATTGCACATCTTTCAAACTCAAAGCATTACTTCACATTGCATAACTAATAACTAGATGTTGATAGATGACAAAATTTCAATTATAATATAGTTTTTTAGAAAGTCAACATAAGCAGTTATGCAATTACTTCACATTGCATAACTAATAACTAGGAGCAACTACCAATTACATTCACATGTCATGGCATTCCATGAGGCCAAATTTTTTGAGGCATTTTTTCAAACAGTTCACTGCCTTGTCTATGCTATGGATGCTTAGAAAAATTCTATCAAAGCATAATAGTAATCTATAGCATAGACAAGGTAGTGAACTATTTGAAAAAATGCCTCAAAGAAATGCAGTATCATGTATCATCCAAGAAAATATATGTGTCAAGAACTTTCTCAAAAAAAATCCCATATGTTTTCATGCCATGACATCAACATTCCCATAAGGTTTAGATACAAACCATTATCTACCAAGTCCAATAAATCCACCATCCAAATTGAAATATCCACCGACCTATCCAGCAAAAAGCTATATGATCCACAATATATATCATTACATTGTTCATCTTAATCCATATTCATAATCATTCTTCATTCTTACTTTGATGAGTTCCCTAGTAAAAAATAAACCCTTCTCTAATGGCAATGATTACACTATTATTTTTTATCAACAAGATAATGAACCCTATGGAGAAAATATTTATATAGCTAGCTATACATACCATACCCAAGGTCAAATATCAAGAAACAAAATGTATAATAAGACTATCAAGGAGAAAGAATACCAAGCAATCTAAGTTGATTATGATGATGATGATACTATCCTTTATTTTCAAACAAAGTATCAGTCCTATGATGATAATATGAGTCTTTTGGATCAAGAGGGATACATTTGATCCTTAGATGACATGGTTGGAAGCAAGTTTTCCATAATATCTAGCTATCCATCCATCAATCCATATCAACAACTTTTAAGTTATGGTCACCAACCTTTATAACTTCAATATCAATATCCCATAATATTTAGTCACCCATCTATCAAGTCTCAATATAAAGAGGAAACTAAGACAATGTATAGTATTAATCCCCCCAAAAATATTCTTTTTGATCCTTCTCCTAGCTTTGATAAGGGAAACCCATATATTTTCCAAGACTTCCTTCCACATAAAACCATCTCATGAAACCTATTTATTTAAAAAATCCTCATCCTAATAAAAAATCAAAGATGGAATAGTATACTCCACTACCTATCCAAATCCTTCATCCATAACTTTTCAATCTAATTTTTTGAATCCAAAAATCTATACAATAAATATAACTATAGGTGTATTCTCTAATGACTAGAATAGTGAAATAAATTAAGCTCCATTGAAAAAAAAAAGGTTATTCCATCCCACAACATCAAGTTAATCCTAAATCATCCAAATATCTTGTTGATTTTTCCATCCTCAATCCCAAACCCCTCACATACCTCAATCCATCAAGTCCAACATCTTGTACGAATGAAAAATCATAATGTAATCTATGTGCACAAATCTAAAAATTCCTTCACATACTAATCACCAACAACAAAAAAAATCAATCCTTTCTCGTGCCAAGGCATCACCATGAGACCACATTTCTTTGAGGCATTTTGCAAATAGGTCACTGCCTTGTCTATTCTACCACAATTTCCATACATGTCTACCAAAGAATTTTATCAAATAATTCACTTCCTTGCTTCTATGGCTAAAATCCTAAAACAGGTGCTTTCAAAAAAACTACGGAAGCTTGGAAAAAAACTATCAAAGCATAATAGTAAGAAATAGCATAGACAAAGAAATGAACTATTTGAAAAAATGCCTCAAAGAAATGTGGTCTCATGGTGATGTCCATCACCATGAGACCACATTTCTTTGAGGCATTTTTTCTAGCAGCTCACTGCCTTGTTTATGCTACCACATTTTCCATACATGCCTACCATATCATTTTATCAAACAGTTCATGTCCTTGATGCTATGGCTAAAAGCCTAAAATAGGTGCTTTTGAACAAAATATGGATTCTTGGAAAAAATATATCAAAGAATAATAGTAAGAAATAGCATAGACAAGGAAATGAGCTATTTGAAAAAAATCCTCAAAGAAATGTCTCATGGTGATGTCCATCACCATGAGACCACATTTCTTTGAGGCATTTTTTCAAATATCTCACTACCTTGTCTATGCTACCACATTTTCCATACATGTCTACCAAAGTATAGTATTTTATCAAATAGTTCATGTCCTTGCTGCTATGGATAAAACCCTAAAATATGTGCTTTCAAACAAACTATGGATGCTTGGAAAAAATATATCAAATAATAATATTAAGCAATAGCATAGACAAGGAAATGAGTTGTTTGAAAAAATGCCTCAAAGAAATGTGGTCTCATGGTAATGTCCATCACCATGAGACCACATTTCTTTGAGGAATTTTTTAAAACATCTCACTGCCTTGTCTATGCTACCACATTTTCCATACATGTCTACCAAAGCATTTTATCAAATAGTTCACTTCCTTGCTACTATGGCTAAAATCCTAAATAGCTGCTTTCGAACAAACTATGGATTCTTGGAAAAAATATATCAAAGCATAATAGTAAGCAATAACATAGACATCACCATGAGATCACATTTCTTTGAGGAATTTTTTTAAACAACTCACTGCCTTGTCTATGCTACCACATTTTCCATACATATCTACCAAATCATTTTATCAAATAGTTCACTTCCTTGATGCTATGGCTAAAATCCTAAAATAGGTTCTTTCAAAAAAACTATGGATGCTTGGAAAAAATATATCAAAGCATAATAGTAAGCAATAGCATAGAAAAGGCAATGAGCTATTTGAAAAAAATTCCTCAAATAAATGTGGTCTCATGGTGATGGACCATGAGACCACATTTCTTTGAGGAATTTTTTCAAATAGCTCACTGCCTTGTCTATGATACCACATTTTCCATACATGTCTACCAAATAATTTTATCAAAGTACACTCAATTTTTTTTTCAAATAGTTCACTAACTTGTCTATTCTACCACATTTTTCATACATGTATACCAAAGTACTCAAAATTTTGTTGACTATCTCATATATTATAATCCATGACTTGCATCACTATTCTAGTTTTTATAATTGAATAATGTTATTTTATTTTTCGATGATGTAGGCAGAGACATCTCTTGATGCTCATATGGCAATGGAGCATAGTTTGTCTTTTACAATTTTTAGCTTGATTCCTTTGATGATGGTATGAGGCAGATTAGTAAATTTTAAATTACATTCATTTTTATAGTTGTTTATTATTGAAAAATAAAATGATTATTGATTTGTAGTTTAATTTCTATTTGGATGGTTTCTATAGGACATTAGAATGCCACAACCTAATCCTGCTATTATGAAAAATAAGGAGAGAGATCATTTTATTGTAATAGCTAAGGCTCCACAATGAACTAAATAGGAGGAGCAGCCCTTGGGTTCGAAGTAGACCACTCTCATATGTGTCTCCATCCCCTCAAAGATCAAAGGTTGCCCCTGATCTATTTTCTTCACTCGAGGGGAATGAATTTGTATTGGGTTCCTATGTTGTATGCCTATATGGCATTTGTGGAAATATATTTTTTATTGCATATAGTTGACATTGTATGCCTATATGGTATTATTGTAAGCCTATATGTCTATTTTTTTATATATGTTATATTTATATTGACATATATTGATGTATGCATATTTGGCTATTTGGTTAATACACATTTTTGTTGATGATGTCCATATTTACATTACAAATCCACACTTCAATGGATATTTGTAGATGGTTTACTTCAAATATTTAATGTCTAATTGTATTACATGCACTCTTACTTTATATAATTATAAATATATAAAGTTTGAACATTATTCTCCTCTAAGATTATTGAATATTAAATCAATCATATCAATATAATAATGGATGATGCAATATAACACCTAGGTCTCTCTACCACTACACATCTAAGCCCATACTCTCAAGGATCATTGTATCATGGTAAGGAAATTCATGTAATTATATAATGCACTTTCAAGTATGCAACTAAAAATGAGCAAGACATTATTATACTTCATGTGTTCATGTGTATGCTTCATGCTTCCTATGTATACTTCATGTATTACGTGTATTCATGTGTATGCTTCATAATTCTTGTGTATACTTCATGTATTACATGTATTCACATGTATGCTTCATGCTTCCTGTGTATACTTCATGTATTCACATGTATGCTTCATGCTTCTTGTGTATGATTCATGCTTCCTTGCATACTTCATTTTTTAACATGTATGCTTCATGCTTCTTGTCTATACTTCATGTATTACATGTATTCACATGCATGCTTCATGCTTCATGATTTACGTATTACGTGTATTCACATGTATGCCTCATAATTCATATATTATGTATGTCTATTTTTTTGCTTCATGATCAGATGTATCTTCAACAAGATTACTCCATGTGTAGTAAATTTGTTTTTATAAAATTATTTCTAGGTTGATAATCACTAACATAAAAGGGAGAGAATTTCATTTGAGAAAGGAATCCATAACATCCTTGAAGAATTCAATTAAGAATAGAACTTTAGTTTCACCTCAGGATTAGTCTTGCCTTAGTTTGCCCCTCCTAGATCCCAACTTGGTAAAAAGTAAGACCAAGGAAAGGCTAGTTGGGCTACTAGGTTGGGTCTTGGGGATATCTCTAGCACAAAAAAAAGAGAATAGAACCTTAGGAAATATTGCAAATAAATTAATTTAGGTTCTCACAAATAGTGATGATATGATTTAGGTTGTGACATTACAAAGGTGAAAAGTTGTGAACCTTAAAATAGGAAAGACTATGACCCTTTTATAATGAAGGGTGGTGACCATGCCTAGGATAGATGTTCCCAACTAGATGTGTTTGTGCTAATGTTTTGGCCCCACGAAGAACAAAAAAAAAAGTGGCCTACCTTGCAACTTTACACTACATGCATTTGACAGTTTTTGGAGCATCATAAAAACTTTCACCATTAGAAAACATCTTGGAGATATAAAAAATTGAGAGAGGTTATTGTAGAGGGGATCTACATGATCTCATACCCTTAGAAAAAATGTTTCTAAGTGCCATGGTTTCTAAGTAACACCTCGTCAATTTTTTTTCCTTTTAGCACTTTGGTCTCTTAAGAGATTTCACCAGTTTAATGTAGCTCAGGTTGTTCTGACATGTTTGGGTGCAAAAAATGACCTTGCATAGTGTAAACCTACCCATTTGGATGTGTTGGAAAGTTATTGGTTTGGTTGCACGATGAACAAAATGAAAATTACACCACCTTGCAACTTTACACTACATGTATTTGACACTTTTTCCATCAATTGAAAACTCAATAGCAGGGGAAAATGGCTTGGAGATATCAAAAAATGAGAGAGGTTATTGTAGAGGGGCCCTAGGTGATCTTGTAACCTTAGAAAAAATGTTTCTAAGTGACATTTTTTGAGTAATAGCTCAAATCAAGGTTTGCGACCTTTTCACACTTTGGTCTCTTAAGAAATTTTGCCGGTACAATGTAGCTTGGAATTTTCTAACATGTTTGGGTACAAAATAGGGCCTTTGTTAGCATAAATATACCCATTTGGACATGTTGGAACTGCCAGTTTGGTTGCATGACAAACAAAATGAAAGTCACACCACCTTGCAACTTTGCACTACATGCATTTGACACTTTTTCCATCAAATGAAAAATCGACACCATGGGAAAATGACTTGAAGATATTAAAAACCAAGAGAGGTAATTGTATAGGGGCCCTACATGATCCCTCAAATTCAAAAAAAATGCTTCTAAGTGCCATGGTTTTTGAGTAACAACTTGTCAAAGTTTTCTTCCTTTTTGAACTTTGGTCTCTTAAGAGATATTGTTGATGTAATGTAGCTCAGATTGTTCTGCCATGTTTGGGTGTGAAATAGGACCTTTCCTAGTGTAAACCTAGCCATGCTTTGGAACTATCGGTTTAGTCGCATGATGAATAGAACAAAAGTTACACCACCTTGCAACTTTACACTGCATGTATTTGACACTTTTTCCATCAATTGAAAACTGCACACCATGGGAAAATGGCTTAGAGATATCAAAAACCAAGAGAGGATATTGTAGAGGGGACTTATGTGATCTTGTAACTTAGATGAAATGTTTCTAAGTGTCAAATTTTATGAGTAAAACCTCATCAAAGTTTGTTGTCTTTTTACACTTTTGTGTCTTAAAAGATATCACCAGTGCATTGTAGCTCAAACCATTTCGACATGTTTGGGTGCAAAAAAAGACCTTTCCTAGTGTAAACCTACCCATCCAAATGTGTTGGAATTTTCAATTTGGTTGCATGATAAATAGAACAAAAATTACACCAGCTTGCAACTTTACACTACATGCATTTGACAATTTTTCCATCAACTGAAAACTGCACACCTCAGGAAAACAACTCAGAGATATCAAAAGTTGAGAGAGGTTATTGTAGAGGGTCCCTACATGATCCCATAGCTTTAGAAAAAAAAATTGAGTGTCATGGTTTTCAAGAAACACCTCATCAAATTTTGTTTCCTTTTAGCACTTTGGTCTCTTAAGAGATATCATTGGTGTATTGTAGCTCAAACCACTCTGACATGTTTGGGTGAAAAATAGGACCATTTGTAGCCTAAACCTACCCATCCAAATGTTTTGGAATTGTCACTTTGGTCGCATAATGAACAAAATGAAAGTTACACCACCTTGCAACTTTACACTACATTTATTTGTTGCTTTTTCATCAACTAAAAACTTGACACCATAGGAAAATGACTTAGAGATATCAAAAATTGAGAGGTTATTGTAGAGGGGCCCTACATGATCCCATACCTTTAAATAGAATTTTTCTAAGTGCCACATTTTTTTACCAACAGATCATCAAAGTTTGTTACCTTTTTGCACTTTGGTCTCTTAAGAGATCATTAATGCATTGTAGCTCAGACCACTCTAGCATGTTTGGGTGTGAAATAGGACCTTTCATAGTGAAAACCTACCCATCCAAATGTGTTGGAACTATCGGTTTGATCACACAATGAACAAAATTAAAGTTACACCACCTTGGAAATTTACACTGCATGCATCTGGTGCTTTTTCCATCAATTGAATACTTGACACCACGGGAAAATGACTCAAAGATATCAAAAACCAATATAGCTTATTGTAGAGGGGCCCTACATGATATTTTACCTTTAAACAAAATGTTTATAAGTTCCATGGTTTTTGAGTAACAACACATCAAAGTTTTCTACCTTTTTGCACTTTGGTCTCTTAAGAAATATCACTGGTGCATTGTAGCTTAGACCACTCGGGCATGTTCAGGTGTGAAACAGGACCATTCCTAGCATAAACTCACCCATTTGGACATGTTGGAACTGTCAATTTGGTCGCACGATGAACAAAATAAAAGTTATGAAAGTTACAATACCTTGTAACTTCTTGTCTTTTAGATTGCAACTTTGTCTCAACAATATTAACCTCCTTTCTTTGATGATAAATTCTTGTTATCTTTTAGTTCCTTTTCTAAGTGGTTAATTTTAGTCTTTAGTTGTTTTGCTTCAATTTCAAGAATCTTTCAATTCATTTATTTCCAGTTGTATTTTCTCCATGGAAGTCTTAAGTTCAAGAATCTTTGAATTTGTTTGTTCAAATCCACCTATAGCATCATCTCTCACTTTCTTTTCCTTAAAAAATTCTTATGAAATACAAAAACTCTTTATTTTATCCACTTCTCCATTTCCATTTTCCCATTCCAGATACTTCACAAGCACCTTCCTCAACTTCTTGAGAACATGAATAATCTCTTCAATCAATAAATTTCCTATCTCATTCACTTTTGTCTACTTCAATTTTTTTTAGAGAAGATTCCTTTTTCATTTCATACATTCTAGTACTTGCTACCTCCAATTTTTCATTTCCATTTTCCCATTGCACATATTGCACACACACCTTCCTCAACTTCTCAAGAGAAAAAAGAATATCTTAAGTCAATATGTTATCAATTTGATTCACTTTGGTCTACTTCTTTTCAAGAGTTTTAAGAGCAGATTCCCCTTTTTATTTCATGCATTCTAGTACTTGTTGCTCCAATTATGCATTGTCATTTTCTCATTGCACATACTACATACCCACCTTCCTCATCTTCTTAAGAGAAGGAAGAATCTCTTTAGTCAATACATTATCTATCTCATTCACTTTGATCTAATTATTTTCAAGTGTTTTTCTAGCTGATTCCTTTTTCATTTCATGCATTCTAGTACTTGCTTCCTCAATTTTTGGAATGTGGATGATGCATATACATTTCAAGATAAAACCTAAAAATCCTAAAGAACATTATTCTAACCCACAACTATATTTTGATAAGTAACACTCTTATGTTAAGATTACAAAAACCCACCTACACTCATATAGAGACTCATCACTATACCTAAATGGATCTTAGCAACACTTACACACCACTAAGGGAACCACATCATGTCATTTTTACTTGATAGTTCAATACAAAAAAATATGGTGAGTGTAATTTATATCACATAAATATGTGTTTATCCTTGAATAGTGAAACACAACAAAAGATGATGAATGCCATTTATCACATTAATATGCATTTTGACTTGATAGTAAAACACAACAAAAGACGGTGATATGAGATGAGACTAGAAGTTTGGAGATGATATGATGGGTTAAATGGGATAGATGTTGAGATATAAGGATAAGGGATATAATGTTGAATAGAATAATGATATAATGGTTGGGAATCTTGGTAGGCAATAATTTTATTTCATGCTTGGGACCTTGTGATAGGCATCCAAGAGAGAGAGACCTAGGAATAATGAAATGGAATGAGGATGATTAAAGATGATTGGGTAGACCTTTGATTTGAGATGATGGATGTAAAGAGGATAATTATAGAATGGATGGAAAAGGGATAATGATAGAATGGATGGAAAGGGGGATACAAGACCAATATTGTCTCAACCTAAACTAGATCATTTATTTATGATAATGGGATTTTATTATACTATACTTTTATAATTATATAGGCAAGGCTTGGAGTTTCTCACTCAAGCTTGGATAATCACTTGACTATGGCTTGGATAGAGGATGATTTTTCTTACTTAAGCTTGTATAATCACTTAGACAAGGCTTGAATATGCTTACTTAGGCTTGGATAATCACCTAAGAAAGGATTTGATTATGGTTGTAATGACTTATGATAATGGATGAAAATGCTAAGATGAGGGAAAGATGATATATTTTGGATGGATATGATGGAAATGGTTGATGTTTCAAGTGAAATGATGGTTGAGGAAGGGTCTCCCAAGTCTAATTTAGGGCTGAAAAGTTCAAGTTTAAAAATTGAGGTCTCAAGATGGTAAAATGGTGAAACCATAAATATGCATATAATCTACCCAATATTCACTATATATGTGTACAATTACAACAACAAAAAAAAGGACAAACTTTAAGTTTAAGAGGGTCAATAAGCCCTTCCTATGCCATATTAAATTTGGAACCAAAACATAAGTAAAGTTGAAATATAGAAACAAATGGTCTAACTATCAACTAAAATACATTAATATCAATAACATGACTATAAAAATTCAATGTGCATACTTAAAAATTAATCCAATGAACCATCCAGGTTTTCTCTACTCTTTATTGTGTCAAGTATTGCCTCATGGTTAGACTCATGCACCTTCAAAAAGGTCTTGTTCAAAGGTATACCCCGATATTGTATCAAATGAACATTGGATTCCATAAAAAGGTTTGTGTAATAAAAAATCTTCCAATGAATGTCAAAGTCTTGAAATAACCAAACATTAACACTCTTATGTGGGTACCTTCTAAGCCAAATCCATTCCATCTTAATTGTCTTAATCTATAATAACTATATAAACATGCCTTGCATTGATATGTGCAACAAATTAAATGAAATTAGTCAACATTACAAAAACACTACAAAGTAAAATAACATTAGGAATTTCAAAAACTATGCAAGTAGATATATTACCTAGTTGAACTAGATCTAATATGTGATGAAATCAACCAATGATTCCATCTTTGTTAGTTCAGGAGTCGATAGATGTCGTGGGATAAGAAAACCACCATTCATCAACCCACTCCTTTGACTCACACTCATTCTAAGCTCCCATTGTACATGAAGAACAAAAGCATGCCATCTTCTGCATATGGATACTCCATGAACCTACATTTGAGCTTATAAAAGAGTGTAGCTCACTTGATCCTGTTAGTATACAACAATCCTCATATGGTGCAATTTTAGTATCATCTCTCAACCAAAAAAAATTATGAACTAAAGACACACCTTCATCACCTGGGACCATTGAAGCATTACACCACTCAACTATTGATTTTTCATCTATCAAATTTGCATTATCTTTATACTTTAACTCTTCTCATGCTATGTCTCTTTTTATACATGCTCATGTAGCATCATGCTCCCCCTTTCCATGACTAGCCTCACAAAAGTTTCAAATATGTTGAACACCTATAATATTATGCATCATTCTCAACCAATAGAACATCCATGAGTTCTTGAATTGTGATACATAGTTATTCGACCATATGATATGATGACTATAGGATATGCACCTTCTATCCAAATCATGGTAGAAAAATTGAAAACAACCTTGCACAAACTCTGTCGAATGTGTGTGATCATTATTGATATAAAAAAGATACTCCCTTATGATCTTTATTTCATCCTATTTACTATCACTGGCATGAATGAATGTTATGTGCATAAATATAGAAACCTACGTGGAGTTATATATTGTGATTGTAGACTATAGTTCTCTGCAAATTCGATAACTAAAATAATTCTATGAAGTGAAAATGTGTCCTTGAATAACTTGAATTGCAGGTCCAACCATAAAGCTCTATGGGTAATCCTTGCATACTCATACACTATACTATCATGAAATGTAGACATAAACTAATACATTTGAATCTTTTGAATAACAAAATCACACCTTTTTTTCTTCTTCACCATCTTTTATATTGTAATCCACTATTTTATACTTGTTAAAATCTACTAGTTCATTTCCAACCGCATGTATACTTTCCATATGTGCATATATTCGCATATGGTGCAAGCCACCACAATGCTGACATGTGTCATCCAAGCATAATTTCCTATAGAATATTTGACCTTCCTCTCTTTCACATAATTTTCTTGGCATGAATTCTCTTAAAAATGTAGGTGGGCCATGTATGCCACAATCCTACAAAGCATTGTTAGTATGCAAATTTAAACATTTTGACCAATAAACATAAAATGGTTAGAAAATTTAATATGTAATCTACAAAAAAAAGTAGTGCATGTGTGATTTATTTTGACATAGAAGGGTTTTAGCATTTCAAGAAATCTTTGACTAATTTTAACTTTGAAGATACATCTCCTGAAATTTACCAAAAAATTATGTTTGAGTCATATCAAAAAAATGATTTGGATGTGGCTCACAATTTCAACTATAAATTCTCCTTCCTACCACATCCCTTTGATTCGGAGATACCCTTGTGTCATTCTTCTAAAATTATTCAATTATTGATCTCAATATTTCAATAATTGGTTTATCTTTTCGTGGTAGTCTCCCTGAGAATGCCCATAATTCATTGTCATTGGTGTCCTTGATTCTTTGGTTCCTTCCAACAACTCTTGATAAAAAAATCTATTTATTTTTAATGCTTGACTTGTCTTTCTAATCAAATGAGATTTCATCATTTTATTACTTACTATCATCAACGTAATGGGACACCATGTGAAATTACTATCTTTTGTGTGTGAGGTGTTACCGACACTCTCATATGCACTCAGTATATTCTTCACAATAGATTTTTCAATTGAAGCCTCTGAGCATATCTTCTACAAGTTCATTTTGGAATCTTATCTTCCATTGGTTGCAAAATATTCCCATCGATATCAATCAAATACTTGGGCTTTCTATGCAAAATTCTTGGTGGTGTTCTCAAAGGTAAATCTTTCTCAACATTAGGAATTTCATCAATATTTAAATAAGATGGGATAGATGGAATAGATGGTGTACCTTGAAGTTGAGATGGGAAATATGGCATATTTCCTTCTTCACATGTGAGTGACGATGTACTTGCAATTTGAGATGTGGTAGATGGTGTCCCTCCAACTTTACTTGTGGTAGAGGATGTGTCTCCAACTTGTGGTAGAGGAGGTTCATGTTCCTCTTCAATTGGAACATCTTATCCTTTCATGTTCAATCTCCTCTTTTCATGAAGTTGCCTCATTTGTTCTCTTTTCTTTGTATTCATATCTTCTTATTCCTCTTCAATTGACACATCTTATTCTATTGTGTTCAATTACCTCTTTTCATGAAGTTGCCTCATTTGTTCATTTTTCTTTGCATTCTTAGTTGCTTTCTCCTCATGTGTTAGAGGAATCTTTAATCGTTTCCTCAGCATGATGAAGAATTCCACTTATAGCACGAAAAAGAGATAAAGATTAGTTTCACCATAGTACTAATCAAGTAAATATATCTTATGAAAAATCTATGAAAGTATGATATGACAGTACAAAAGGGGTGGAAATGAATATGACAATCCAAAAGGGGAAGCAATGAATATGAATATGACAGTCCAAAAGGGGTAGTAATGAATATGAATATGACAGTCCAAAAGGGGCAACAATGAATATGAATATGTGCACTCTTAAAGATGAGAATATATGAGTTGATGATTTCAAATCAAACCCACAAGTATTGCCTAAATCTAGGGTTATCCCTTCCCTACACCCTAAACCAACATAAGAGGTGTGGATTTCAATGACAAAATTCTACAAGAAAAAAAGGTACAAGGGGGATGTGATTGTTGAAGTCTTCGTGGAAGTCTTAATGTTTGTTTATAATTGGGATAGTGTGATGGTTGAAGGGTTTTTTATTCTAATAGATTGTCTATGGGATTGGTGGAAGTTATGGTTGTTGTGGATGGGGTGTCTTTTTTTTAGTTATGAAATGTCAAAAGTTTATGAAATTTTATCCCCACTTTAAGTATTTGAAAGTAAGCAATTATTTGAAAGTATTGGTGGAAGTTAATATTTTCAAGGGGAATTCCTATAGTGAAATTATTTGATTCAATTAGTATCCTAGTTTGGGACCTTGTAAGTGGAATGCAATGGTGGGCATAAGCAATATGTAAGCTAGTAGATAAAGATTAAAGGATCTAGATTTGAATCATTGACAAATTTGATTTTTTTGAATGATGGTTGATGGAAAAATCTAAGTGAGATGGATGAAACAATGGCTTGGATGGGTTTTTACTATTTTTTGGATGAAAGATGTCAATAGTGGTTTGAAACTTTTACTAGGTCTATCTATGGTTACCATTACCAAGGTTTTGGTCCACAAGGTATAATCTTTTGGCCTCAACAATTTGTTGATATGATTTTTTTTATAAAAGAATACAATTGTTGATACATAGGGAAAAATCATTGAGATACAAATACATGAAATGAGAAATAAAAAATGTTGATATGCAAAGGCATTAAAAGGGAAGCGCAAGAAAAAACTAGCGATGATGGTAAAGGTAGAGTGGAAGTGTTAAATAACACAAGCACTAAAAGACTAAATGAATTTTTTGAAATATTGGAAGAGAAGATTAAAATTACTAAATCCTTTAACTAGAAAGCCCAATTATGTTCAAATTTTGGTGAGATATTTTACAAACAAAAACACATAGTGGTTGAATTAACTCTTAGGGTAAAAGTTTGAGCACTCATAATTTTGACTACTTAGCAAAATCTAATTGTAAAATCAACATGATAACAAAATTAGAGCATTATATTAAGCATGTATGATAGGAAGTGATAAAGAAACATGCATAAAGACTTGAAATACCTTAAAACCAAAGATTTGATTTGAGAAACTACCCAATTATGTGTAGTTTGTTTTCCTTCTTGCATCAAAATCCTTAAGAATTTGAGATTTTCATGAACTTGCTTCCTTTTCAACGTTCAATTCTATATAACTCTAATAGAATTACTAAAAACAATTGAAGAGTTCAATGTATAATGTGAAATTATAACAATAAATTCATAGTTAATATTGTAACACTAAAAATATGAAAATTTCATTTCATATAATCAAATTTCATGCAAAATATTTGTTATTTCCTCCTTCCTAAGTTGGTAAACTAGAAAAAGGTGGTGCAAAGTTGGTCTAAAGGTGTTGTAGTGTGTAAAATTTACATGTGCTTTCCCTAACAACATGAAAAAGCATTTTTTTTTATCACACGCAAGACTAGGAGAATAACAGAGCATGTGGGCTTGGATCACGGATGTCCTACCCTTTTTACCATTTTTAGAGAAAGAAAAAATATGCTCACATTATAACATTCTGATGTTATAACACAAGCACATTTTTTCTTTCTTGAGAATGACCACATTTTGTCTTTCATGCAATTTGAAGTTTCACCATGTTTCCCTATATACTCAAGCCTATATCGAGAACCATAAATACCCTTAAAGCCTAATACCTCAAACCTTAAACCCTCAACCCTTAAACCCTAATCCCTTAAACCATTAACCCTTAAATCCTCAACCATCAACCCTAATCCCTAAACCCTAAACCCTTAAACCCTAATATGTAAAACCCTAATCTCTTAACCCTCAACCCTTAAACCATCAACCCTTAAACCTTAATACCTAAACCCTTAAACCATCAAACCTTAATCCCTAATCCCTTAAACCCTCTACCATATACATTAAACCCCCAACCCTAATCCCTTGACCTTATACCTTAAACCCTTAATCCATCAACCCTCAACCATTAAACCCTTAAACCCTAAACCCTCTATCCTATACATTAAACCTTCAACCCTAATACCTTGACCCTATACCTTAAAACCTTAATCCATCAACCCTAAACCCTTAGACTCTTAAACCCTCAACCTTAAACCATCAACCCTATACCCTTAAATCCTAATCCCTCAAACCTTAAACCATCAACCCTTAATCCCTAATAACTTAAACTCTCAACACTGAAATCCTCAACCATCAACCCTAATCCCTCAATCCCTCAATCCTGAGCCCTAATCCCTATCCCTAAACCCTAAACCCTTAAGCCCTGATCCATAAATCCTAATCTCTTAACTGTCAACCCTAAAACCCTCAACCCTTAATCCCTAAACCCTTATACCATCTACCGTATACATTAAACCCTCAACCTTAATCCCTTGAACCTATACCTTAAACCCTTAATACATCAACCCTCAAACCTTAAACCCTTAAACCCTAAACCCTATATCCTATACATTAAACCCTCAACCCTAATCCATCAACCCTATACCTTAAACCCTTAATCCATAAACCATCAACGATTAAACCCTCAACCCTTAAACCCTAAACCCTCTACCCTATACATTAAAGCCTCAAACCTAACCCCTCGACCCTATACCTTAAACCCTTAGTCCATCAACCCTCAACCCTTAAACCTTTAATCCCTCAACCCTTAAACTCTCAACCCTTAATCCTTGATCCCTTAAACCCTCTACACTATACATTAAACCCTTAACCCTTAAACCCTCTACCCTATACATTATACCCTCAACCCTAAACCCTTGACCCTATACCCTTAAAGCCTAATCCCTCAAACCTTAAATCCTCAACCCTTAAACCCTCAACCCTTAAACCCTCAACCCTTAAACCCTAATCCCTTAAACCCTCAACCCTTAAATTCTCAGCCCTCAACCCAAATCCCTTAATCCTAAACCCTAATCCCTAAACCTAAACCCTCAACCCTCAAACCCTAATACCTTAAACCCTCAACCCTTGAATCCTAAACCCTTAACCCTTAAAATCTAAACCCTTTAATCCTCATCCCTTCAACCCTAATCCCTTAACCCTCAACCCTAAACCCTTGAGCCTATATCGTAAACCCTTAATACATCAACCCTTAACCCTTAAACCCTTAAACCCTCAACCCTCTATCCTATACATTAAACCCTTAACCCTAATCCCTTAACCCTATACCTTAAACCATTAATCCATCAACCTTCAACCCTTAAACCCTTAATCACTCAACCCTCAACCCTTAAACTCTCTACCCTATACATTACACCCTCAACCCTAATCCCTCAACCCTAAACCCTCAACATTATAACCTTAAAGCCTAATCCCTCAACCCTTAATCCCTAATACCTTAAACCATTTACCCTATGCATTAAACCCTTAACCATATTCCCTCGACCATATACCTTAAACCCTTAATCCATCAACGCTCAACCCCTAAATCCTATATCCTATACATTAAACCTTCAACCCCTAAACCCTATAGGTTAAACCCTTAATCCATCAACCCTCAACCCATAAACCCTTAAACCCTAAAACCTCTACCCTATACATTAAACCATCGAACCTAATTGCTCAACCCTATACCTTAAGCCCTTAGTCCATCAACCCTCAACTCTTAAACTTATAATCCCTAAATCCTTAAACTCTTAACCCTTAATCCCTAATCCCTTAAACCCTCTACCCTATACATTAAACTCTCAACCATAATCCCTCAACCCTATACCTTAAACCCTTATTCCATCAATCCTCAACCCTTAAACTCATAATCCCTCAATCTTCAACCCTTAAACCCTTAAACCCTCTACCCTATACATTATACCCTCTACCCTATACCCTTAAAGCATACTCCCTCAAACCTTAAATCCTCAACCCTTAATCCCTAATCCCTTAACCCTCAACCCTTAAACCCTAATCCCTTAAACCCTCAACCCTAAAATCCTCAACCCTCAAACCTAATCCCCCAACCCTGAACCCTAATCCCTATCCCTAAACCCTCAACCCTTAAACCATAATCCCTATATCTAAACCCTCAAACCTAAACCCTTCACCCTCAACCCTTAAACCCTAATCCCTTAAAACCTCAACCCTTAAAACCTAAACCCTTAACCCTTAAACCATCATCCCTTAAACTTTAATTCCTTAACCCTCAACCCTAAACCCTCGACTCTATATCTTAAACCCTTAATCCATCAACCCTCAACTGTTAAACTCTTAAAGAAAGAACCCTTAAACCCTAAAACCTCTATTCTATAAATTAAACCCTCAACCCTAATTCCTTACCCCTATACCTTAAACCTTTAATCCATTAACTCTCAACCCTTAAACCCTTAATCTATTACACCCCAATTGTGTATTTACTATTTAGTATTACTATGTAGGGTAAATGTGAATGTAATTTTAATTTTGAATGAGAATAAAGTGTTCTTGCACTTTGTTACCAATTATTTATGAATGAATGTTATTTCATTTAATGATATGTAAAGAAATGCATATATGTTAAATGGATAGTTATTGAATTGAATATTCTAACTATGGAGAAATATTATGTGTAATGCATATTTTGTTGAAAATTTCACTACCATGGGAATGTGTTAGTTTGGTGTATGTACATGTTCAATCCTCTAGTTGTGAGGAGAAGTATCACTCACGAGAAGATCTTGGTTGGGTAACCCGTAACATAACCTATCTGGACTTACACACACTCTCACAATAGAATGGTTGATTCAATTTATTGTGTTGGGAATTGGTAAGTCATCCTTAGTATGTGTGTTCACATTATAAAATGTCTTGATTACTGTTGAATGCATTCTTGGGCACTGATGTTATATGTTTGGAGCTTATGAGTTCTTCCTTGTAATTCTATGCTTGTATTGATGAGTTGAACACATGTGGAATGTATGTATATGTATACATATGCATGTCGATGATAGTCCATACGCATGAGGGAACACATACATGAGAGTACATAGGTAGATGTACCTATGCATTCTTATGAATGAGTTACTTGTGAGCATGGAGCTATCGAATTGACAACATGACATAAATGTGTATATGTATAAATACATCACTCTTTTTTTGCCTATCAACACACTAGTAATTGTGTATATAATTGGTGTACAATTGAATGTGTATATATATGTATATATGATATATACATATATCCATATGTATACATGTATCGATACACACGTATGTTTGTAAAACAAACATGCCCATATGAATGTATCAATATATGTACACATACATATACATGTACATAGAGGAATATATATATGTATATATATATATATATGTACATAATCGATATAATTATTATTACTATGATAATGTTAACTTGTTCATATTCATTTGTATATCGAATGTATACATAATTTATTGACATGATATATATATATACATATATTAACATATATATACATATACATATATATGTGTGTGTGTGATATTATTGATATACATATATATATGTATATGTACATAAATGAATATATATTTATATATAAATATATGCTTGGAGATTGATTAACATATGTAATGCTTAGAGGGAAATTTATTTACATGAACATAGGTCGATTTGTATATAACATATACAAAGCATTTAAAGGCTAAATATAACATATATTGGCATTGAATAAAGATTGAATTACATACTATGTATTGTGGAGCAATATGGTCGATATGGATAGTGAGCCATAGTCGATACAATGGAAATGAATTTTGGAATTATTAAACAACAAATTACTCAAAATTGAATGTTTTTATATAAAGCAATGAAATTGATGCCAACTGAAAAATAAAGTGAAATGCAAGAGAATATGAAATGCGCACATCAATACAAGGAATTGGTCAAAGTATCATTTATGAGCCAGGTGACTCTTACTCCTCTATTTTTTGCAAAGCTTAGACTTAGTAGACATTAAGCATATGTTGCATGATGATTGTAGACTATTTCAATAAGTAAAGCCACACCAAACAATAGGGAGAATGGTTGCATACTTGACGCTAAAATATGAAGTTCTATTTTTTGTAGAATTTCATCTTTGATGCAATTCAACTTTCATCATTTTAACATGAGAACAATTGAATAAGTCTCTTGTTGTTTTCAAATAAATGGATCAACTTGTAGCTTCTTATGCTGAGTTTGTTTTTATTTTGATGCCACATTTTAAGCTAAGTGAAGTAAGTCGACCTGCATAGATTAAGCTATCATTTTGCATTCCTTTTTGTAGGTTGCAATGTCTCTATTTTCTATATAAATAGAGAGGTTAGCATTCTCATTTTGGGTGCACTTCTCATTCTACAAAATTATTCTACAAATTTACTCTGCTACATTATTTTTGTGAGAGCTGAGAGATATTTAGAGAGAGCTGAAAACTACTTTGTGAGAGGGCTGCATTATTTGAGTTAGATTCTTGCTTTGGGTTGATAAAGTGAAGCTAGGAAGTTGTTGTAGAAGGTTGAGCATCAAGTCAGTCAATTGATTAAGTGAAACACAGGCATGGGGATATGTTCTTCCTTTATATGTTTTTTCTTATGAAATATTGAATATTGAATTCTTTATTTGAATTACTTGAGATTGATTGCACTAGGGAAACATAGAATTTTCTTTGGAAAGGAAAAAAGAAGTTGTTTATGCTTTTTTGTGAAAGTTTTTGTAATAACTCCATAATATGAGGAATTTTTTTTCATAGGTATTATTATACTAGATATGATTAAACAAGGATAGATTAAGGGTTATTCATAGCTAAAGATATTTGATTATACTAGATAGCTAGTGGGTTACTCCTAGGATTGATTGTCCATTGAAGGGAGAGAACTTGTTTATATGCTTTGTGAGTAGAAATATCATATTTTTGGGGAAGGGAATAAGATGTTTCTAGGGTTAAATAATACCCATAGGAGGAAATACCTATGCATAGATTATAGTGGCCTAAAGTCAAGTTGAGCTTGAGTAGTGTATGTGAGTAGAATGACTATCACTCAAAGTACTGAGTGAGAACACTTTGGCCAAATTAGTGTGATTGCATTTGGATCCACTGTCAATTCACCATGATCTATTTATTTTCATGCTATTCCTAGATTGTGGGTTTACAATTTCTAGTCATGTAGGAAACAACACTAAGCTCAGATGGTTTTCGATACCTAGTTGCTCCACCAATCTCTTTGTTGAAGGGTAGGGCCATCTATTTTATGACAGATGTGTGACAAACTGAATATGAGTTTTTGGTTGGTTGAAAAGCACTTGAGTGATGCTTCTCCTCCTTAGCAGGTGACATAAGACAAAGATTTGAAAGGTGGAACTTGGACCATCTATATCTATTTCTTTGAAGCTTAGTTGAGCTATGTATTTACTTGAATACATTCTTGAAATGTTGTAATTTTTAAAGTTATTATATTGGAATGTAATCCATGTTGAATATTGTTCTGACATATATGCCCATTATTCTCAATAAAGAAAATAATTTTTTTATTGCAATGGTTAGTTACATAGTTTATTTACTCGCAAAGTGAAAACTTAGGAAAATTTACTTCACTAAATAGTTGACATGTACATAATCACTAAACCCTCAACCCTTAAACCCTCTACCCTATACATTACACCCTCAACCATAATCCCTCAATCCTAAACCCCTCAACCCTATAACCTTAAAGCCTAACCCCTCAACCTTAAACCCTTAACCCTTAATCCCTTAAACCATTTACCCTATACATTAAACCCTCAAGCATATTCCCTCCACCCTAAACCTTAAACCCTTAATCCATCAACCCTCAACCCCTAAACTCTCTATCTTATACAATAAAACCCTCAACCCTAATCCCTCGACCCTATACCTTAAACCCTTAATCCATCAACCCTCAACCCTTGAACCCTTAAACCCTAAACCCTCCTCCCTATAAATTAAACCCTCAACCCTAATCTCTCAACCCTATACCTTAAACCCTTATTCCATCAACCCTCAACACTTAAACCTGTAATCCCTCAACCCTTAGCCTTTAAAAACTCTACCCTATACCTTATACCCTCAAATCTAAACCCTCAAACCTTAAACCCTCAACCCTTAATCCCTAATCCATTAAGCCCTCAACCCTTAAAGCCTAGTCCCTTAAAACCTCAACCCTTAAATCCTCAACCCTCAACCATGAACCCTAATCCCTATCCCTAAACCCTCAACCCTTAAACCCCAATCCCTATCTCTAACCCCTTGACCCTAATACCTCAACCCTTAACCCTCAACCTCTATCCTATACATTAAACCCTCAACCCTAATCCATGAACCCTATATCACAAATCCCTAATCTCTTAACCCTCAACCCTTAAACCCTCAACCCTTAAACACTAATCCCTTAAATTCTCAACCCTTAAAACCTAAACCCTTAACCTGTAAACTCTAAACCCTTAAACCCTCAATCCTTAACCATTAACCCTAAACCCTCAACCCTATACCTTAAACCCTTAATCCTTCATCCCTCAACCCTTAAACCCTAAATCCTCTATCATATACATTAAACCCTCAACCCTAATCTCTTGACCCTATACCTTCCATCAACCCTTAACCTTTAAACCCTTAATCCTATACTTTATACCCTCAACCCTATACCCTTAAAGTGTAAACCCTCAACCATTAATCCATAATCCCTTAAGCCCTCTACCCTATACATTAAACCCTCAACCCTAATCTTGTGACCATATACCTTAAACCCTTAATCCATCAACCCTCAACCCTTAAACCTATAATACCTCAACCCTCAAACCTTAAACTTGTAATCTCTCAACCCTCAATCCTTAAACCCTCTACCCTATACATTATACCCTCAACCATATACCCTTAAATCCTAATCCCTCAAACCTTAAACCCTTAACCATTAATCCCTAATCCCTAAACCCTCAACCCTTAAACCTTAATCCCTTAAATCCTCAACCCTCACCCCTCTATCCTATACATTAAACCCTCAACCCTAATCCCTCAATGGGCTATACCATAAAACCATAATATCTTACCCCTCAACCCTTAAACCCTCAATGGGCTATACCATAAAACCATAACATCTTACCCCTCAACCCTTAAACCCTCAACCCTTAAACCATAATACCTTAAACCTTCAACCCTTAAAACCTAAACCCTTAACCCTTAAACCCTCAACCCCTAAAACCTAATCCATTAACCCTAAACCCTAAACCCTATCCTTTAACACTCAACCCTAAACCCTATCCCTAAATCCTACAACCTCAACCCTCATCCCTATACCCTATACCATCACCCTTATGTACCCTAAACCCAAAATGCTTATGTACATACATACATACAAGCATACATACATACATACATACATACATACATACATACATACAAGCATACATACATATTGTAATGCCCATAATTTTGCATGAAGGGCAAAACATAGCCATCAATTTTTCTTTTTCGGAAACTTTATAAACACTAACAAGATTAACCATGCACATGCATAGTAAAATACTATACACATCAGATAATGACGTTTGACCATCATCATTGGAGACACACATACACCCTTAAAACAAGGAACGAGATGACACAAGGACTTAGATTAATTTTGTGCTAGGTTTTGAATAAATGCTCAGGACTATTAATAACTAACCTCCAGTTGACATCGAACTCCACATTAAACGTAAGTGTTATTAATCCATCTACAAATTAACTATCCCTTGAAGTCATTATTATTATAAACCTGATAATATAAATATCATAATGTTGCATTAATTTAAATATCCATATTAAACCTAATACAAATTTGAATCACAAGAAATTCATGAAATTTAGTTTGTTTAACCTTAAAAGAATGTTATCATGAGAGGTCAATTTATCATATGCAATAATTTAATTATTCCAATATTCTTAAATTTAAAAAAAAAAAAAACAAATAAAAATAATTTAAAATAAATAAGATATTATAAAGATAAAGTAAATATCATAATTAAAAATCTTATTATATATATTAAGGGAATTTTTTTTTAATATTTAAATTAACTAACTTATAAAACATCACACTTAATTCTTAAATAAATAAATTAAGCCTAACTCTCTTAAGGAAAGAATCTAAAGGAATATCTATGATTATTTCTTTCTTCTTCTTAAAAATAGAAACTCGGAACTTTTCAAAGATTTACTTAGATATGATAGTATATCAATTATTAATTTAACTAATGGGATAAGAAGACGATGTTTTTTAATCAATCTTATTTGAATGTATATATTAGGTGTGACTAAGTAGTATGGCTATGATTTATTAATATTAAATTATAAGACACCTTATTTATTTTTTTGGTAATTTGCATGTAATCGGTATTATTGATATTAATCTTATATGACGGTTGACATCCATTATTACATGATTGATTATTCCACCCAGCATAACACTAATTATTTTATTAGTTCCTGCCAAGGGAGGATACTATTGCATTCATTGAATTTTTTCTTTAATTAATTTTAACCAATAAATACACAGAATTAAAACTTTTCAACAAAAATTGAATAGTCTAAATTTAGTTTTTATTTTAAATGATTATAAAAATACTATTTTTCTCTATTCTTATTGGTTTGTGTAAGTATAATATTCAATTTTTACACCAAAAAAAATAGACATTATTATATATCATTTATTGCTATGTAAGTACACTCTGCACTCCGCCAGATTAGTCAGTACGTCAACAATTGTTGGCCTTCCTTGCATTTATGCGTGTACACAAAAATAGTGTTTTTAGAGGGCCCACGCAGGCTTACAGAGTCACCAAGGAGCTGGGCGACAAATTGTAGTGGGCACGCTATTGTCCCTTTGCATTTTATACACTGTTGTTTGTACGGCATTATGAATTTTAAGTTGCGTTTATAGGTGAAAAAGCGAAAAGACCATAACCTAGGGAATCAAAAGTACAGTTATTTTTTTTTAAGAATTTTTAGTTGATAATTATCTAAAATTTGAAATATTTATAAGATTTATTCTAATATTTTTATTTTTTATTCTTTAATGATTTTTATTATTGATGTTTTAATGTTTTGTGTTTTTTATATGCAGTTTGGATTTGAAGTTGAGGATATAGCTATTTATTTTAAGTTTTGTAATGAAAAAAAAGATGCATTACAGTGCGCCTGGTAAACTTTTTAACGTGACCGGCGGCGCTGGGGCGACACGCCCTCTGGTACCACGGGACGAGGGAGACTAGAACTCGTGACCAGCAGAGCCGCAACGGAATTACTTAGCCAACCGAACTAGGGCCCCCGCCCTTTTAATTTTTATATATTAAATATAATAATATAAATTTTATAATATTTCTATTATATATTTTACATTAAATTATTTTTATATATAATTTTAAAAAAATTGTTTTCTATTGTATTGGCATGGATGTCTTAAATATATTTATGTAAAAGGTATCTAAAGATATATATTTCTTTACATTGTCTATATTAAATTTGATACTTATTTACACAACAAAATATTAATATTTAAACTTTTATTTAAGCAAAAAGAAAATTAGAATATGATAATTAAGTTTAGTTTTACTTGTATTTTTAAATATAAAAGTTAAATTTTTAGCTTTAACAATTTTAATATAGTTTTTTTAAAAATATTTTATTTGTAGTACAATTTTAATTTTTTAAATCTAATTTACTTAAATTAATTTAATTATATTTATGTCAAATTTTATAATAATAATATTATTTGTTATTTTTTCGTCTCCATATTTCCTCTTCAATCTATCTCTTTATATCTATCTTATTGTCTCTCTAACTCTCTCTATTACTATATATATATCTCTCTCTACCCCTCTCTCTATATCACTTCCTATATATATCTCTATACTTTTGTCTCCCTCTGTCTCCCTCTATATACTTCTCTTATATCTCTACTTTCCTCTCTAACTATTGGTAGTAACTAGAGTAAAAATAGATCCAATGGCATTTAGAAGAATTAGATTCTTGAGCTTGAAACAAGATTGTTGCACCCTTTCACACGAATATGTTAATTGCATGATAAGAATGCTCACTACTTTTTCATTTGCTTTCAACTCTAGATCAAAATACATCATGCTCTTAGGCAGGGACTCGACGCTTGCGTCACTTGTTGATAATAGAATCTTCTTACATTGGGGAATACCTAATTTTTCAAGAACAATAAATCTTTTTTTTTTCTTATATTGAAGTGACTATCACGGTTATTACTATTTACTTTTTTTAACTTTTACTTTCCTTTAACCACAATAATATTAATTTTATAGTTTATTCTTTTGTATTGGAGTAAGAGGGAAAAAAAACTAATTTACATCAATATAGCTGTTACAGAACAGCACCAAAACACCAACAAATAACCAACAATGTTGTAATAGTACAGCAGCAAACCAAAGACAGCAACAAGCTGTTAAAAAAAATGCAATTACCGTCAGACATATTTATATAAACATTACTTATAAGGTGAATGTTGATATTGATAGTAAGATTAATACTACAGTCCATTTTCATCTATAATAATAATTATGAACTACACAATCAAATAAAATTATTTGAAATAACTAAGGTAACCGGTGACATCATTAACCATTATGACATTCATGAACTTTATGTTTATACCAATGTGTTATTATTTTCAGATTTTTCTATCTACCATACTCGGGGAAAAGAGGAAGTAATCAAATGTATCTCTCGGTATTAGCTATCAACCCAAGATAACGTGACTAGGTTTTACTTGCATTAATATGTAGCTTGTGCGAAGGGATAAGTATTTGACTAAATGCAACTGTAAAACTATTTAAAACGATGGCAATAACACTTGAGCGTAGTAACTAACATCCATAAAGGAAATATTAAAGGCAAATCTTCAGGAAATTACTGGAGGCGCTGAATCCAACCATTCTAATTTATTCCTACAGATGGTGAATTAAATAAGGTGCAGAGGAGAGATCTTTTGGGATCTACCGCCTATCTCGCCCAACCTTTCACATGACAGCGACATTACCGCTACAAAAAAAAAATAATAATAATAATTACACTGCCTGCAACTCCCATTAATTGGTTAACCGTAAAGCTGGCGAGCTGACCGATAACCTACCAGAAGATGATACACCGCCCTCCTACATTCTTAATGTTGTTTCTTTTGGTTTAAAATTATTGGCAGGCGGGCTTAAACCTGAACATCACAGGGGATACCTGTTCTGACTTCCTCCAGCATGCATAGCAAGTGGGGAAGATGATGGGATGGGAGCGATGGTGTGGAGTGGAGGCGTGGTGATGAAATAAAGAAAAAGAAAAGAAAAGAAAAGAAAGTTCATTTAAATACATCAAGGATTCCATGAGCGTGAAGTTTAAGTTTCAAGCATAAAATTTTAGGTTTAACAATACAGTTGGGCACCTACCCTATACTCTGGTAGAGCCGCAAAAGTTAGATCCTTATTTCTTTTATGGCGAAGGAGGTTCAAATTTATTTATTTATTTATTTATTTTGAAGACTCTAGCTTATGATTCCAAATTTCATGCTAAACTTGCAAGACCATATTAGAATTAGCAACCAGATCTGAAGAGGAGTAACAAAAGAGAAAAAAAAATACAAGGTGAAGACACTGGCTGTGAACTGGGGGTGTCGCATTTACACAATATTCGTTTATATTATAAAAATCAATGAGGATAATGAAGGCCGGAGGCAGAGGGAAAAATTCACACACAGTAAAAATTAAAACATAAAAATATTATTTTCTAACACACAGAGCTGCTGCTCGTAATTTTCTGTTTGCTCACATTCACCTTCTTCTCATTCTCATTAATTCAAAAGTAATTTTCAATTACAAAATATATGTTGTAGGTAAAAAGTCACGTGAAAGATTTTCACGGATGAGAGGGAACGAAATTACAATTTAAATTCAAAATCACCTAACTAACTTTACCCCCGTCAAAATGTATTTAATACAATGTCCTTTTCATAATATTCAAACTTAAATATTAATTCTTTCGTACTCCGAAACTTTCTGGCGGTGGCGGCTTGCGGTTAGTTGACGGCTCGGTAAACTGCGGCGGTTAAAAATAAAACAAACTTTTACAGAGTCTCCCGCGGTGTCGCGATGAATATTTTATTGATTGCAATATAGCGGGCATTGGCTGGAATAAAACAAAACATTACGGAAGACTCCCGCGGTATGCAATGGTTATTTTATTGTTTGCGATATAGCGGGCAGTGGTTGGCGGGGACAGCGGCAGTTAGGGTTAATATTCCAACACTCCCCCTTAAGCATAACTGCACTGTCCACCATGTCCAATCTGTTCCTTTGAAAAATAAAATTATCTCTTCCCAGCGGCTTTGTAAAAATATCTGCACTTTGTTCTTCTGATCTGCAAAATTCTTAAAATATATCACCATTGTTAATTAATTCTCTGATGAAATGATACCTGGTATCAATGTGCTTGCTTCTCTTATGAAAGACTGGATTTTTCGAGAGAGCAATGGTAGAATTATTATCACAGTAAATTTTTCTTGCCTCTATTTGTTCATTTTGCAATTCTTTCAAAATTCTTCTCATCCAGATTGCCTGACATGCTGCACTTGTGGCTGCCACATATTCTGCTTCAGCTGATGAAAGACAAACTATTGGCTGCTTCTTTGAAGACCATGAGACAACTCCAGTCCCAAAATTAAATACATAACCAGAACGTGCTTTTTTCTGTCATCAATGCTGCCAGCACAGTCACTGTCTGTGTATCCTATGAGTTTGAACTCATGTGAACTTGAATACTTAATGCCAAAATTTCTTGTTCCACTTACATACCTTAAAATTCTCTTCCCTGCTTTCCAATGGGTGTCTTTTGGTGTTTCCATAAACCTGGAAATCAAACTTACTCCATACATAATGTCTGGCCTTGTGGCTGTGAGATACATGAGACTTCCAACAAGCCTCTTAAACAAAGTTGGATCAATATTAGACCCTTTATCATCCTTGCTTAGTTTCAAACCTGTCACTGTAGGTGTTGGTGCTGGTTTGCACTTCATCATATTAAACCTTTTCAAAATGTCATTTGCATATTTTGACTGTGAAATAAAAATACCATTTTCATTTTGATTCACTTCAATGCCCAAAAAATACTTCATCAGACCTAAGTCTGTCATTTCAAATTCTTTCTTCATGTCTGCCTTGAACAGATCAATTGACAAATTGCCAGTGAAAATTAAATCATCCACATATAAGCATACTATTAGTATTTCACCTTCTTCATTCATTTTTGTATACAGTGTGGGCTCACTGCTACATCTATTAAATCCATTCAGCAAAAGATAACTATCTATTCTGCTATACCAAGCTCTTGGGGCTTGCTTCAATCCATACAGTGTCTTTTTCAATTTGTAAACTTTGTCTTCTTGACCCAGAATTTCATACCCAGGTGGTTGATCCACATAAACTTCTTCTTCTAAATAACCATTTAAAAAAGCTGACTTTACATCCATTTGAGATACAGACCACTTATTCTGAGTTGCTAATGCTAAAATCATCCTTATAGTATCCAATCGCGCTACAGGTGCAAATGTCTCATTCTAATCAATTCCGGGCTGTTGTGAATAGCCCTTTACAACCAATCTTGCTTTAAGCTTCTGAACTTCATCTTTTTCATTCAATTTGGTTTTATAAATCCATTTCACTCCAATTACATATTTGTCTTTTGGAAGACTGACTAGTTCCCATGTCTGATTCTTCTCAATTGCTTCAATTTCTTCATCCATAGCACTTACCCATTTATCATCTTTGACTGCATCTTCAAAATGAACTGGATCTTCTATTTGAGAATAAAATGCAAAAAGAGAAATCTGATCTGAATTATTCTCACCTTCATTTTGCTCATATATATCTCTTATGCTTCTGATTTTCTGTCTTCTCAGACTTGCCAAAGTAGGATTTGACATATCACTTGAACTTGTGGAATGTGGACCCGATGGTCCTGCTGTAGATGGTGTTTGTTGTCCTCTTGTTGGACTGCTTCCTTGAATGATTGAGGCTGTTCTTATAGTCGATGCTGGTGTCACTTGTGGACCACTTTGCTGAGCTTGAATGGGAGTGGTAGGAGTCACAATAGCTGGAATATTTGTTGATGCTGAAACTTCATTCTCCTCTTGAGGTATACTAGCTGAAATATTGACTGTCTTCTCTATACTTACATCCCATGCTTCATCTTCTACAAATTGTACATCTCTGCTGATTATAACTTTCTTTGTTGTTGGATTATAAAGCTTATATGCTTTGGATTCTTCACTGTATCCAACAAATATACATTTTTCTCCTTTGTTATCTAGCTTCCTTCTCAATTCATCAGGCACATGTGCATATGCTACACATCCAAATACTCTCATGTGAGTAACACTGTGTTTTCTTTCTGTCCATGCTTCTTCAGGTACCATATTCATAACACTTTTTGTTGGACACCTATTCATTATATAGGCTGCACAAGATATTGCTTCTGCCCAATATTCATTTGACAAATGTTTGGCTTTCAACATGCTTCTAGCCATTTCCATGATTGTTCTATTTTTCCTTTCAGCTACTCCATTTTGCTGAGGTGTGTATCTAGTTGTGAATTGCTTGTGAATTCCATGATCTTGCAAAAATTAAAAAATTCTCTTGAAATATATCACCAATTCTATCTGTTCTCAACACTTTGATATAATAACCACTTTTGTTTTTCAACCAAATTCTTGAACCCACAAAACAGATCAAACACTTCATTTTTCTGCTGAAAGTAAACCCATGTTTTTCTTGAATAATCATCAATGAATGTCAGAAAATAAAAACTACCACCTATTGAAGGTGTTTGCATAGGTCCACACAAATCTGAATGTATAATTTCCAAAGGAGCTTTTGCTCTAGTTGACTTTCCTGCTGGAAATGATTCTCTGTGTTGTTTTCCTAAAATGCACCCTTCACATACCCTTTCTGGTTTTTCTATTAAAGGTAGTCCCTTGACCATGCCTTTTCTATGAAGTAAATTTAAACCTCCAAAGTTGAGATGACCAAATCTCAGGGGCCATAACCAATTTTCATCTTTTATCTCAGCTTGAAAGATTGTCTGCACTACTGCTGTAATTTCTTCTCTACCCACTTGTGAATTCATTAAGTGTTGTGCTTGAGCATAATTTATATTCAAATCTGGCCTTATCTTTAAGGGTATTCTCGTTGTTTGTCATTCTCACTTTAACAAGCTGAAGTTGCTTGGGTATTTGTCTAAAATTGTGCAATATACCATTCTTAGTTGTTACTTCTATACCCTTTTGGAACCGCTTGCCTACACTCATTAAGGTTATGTTTTGCACTGTGCACATAATACACATCCGAAATATGCTTTTTCTCCCCCGTTTAGTTATAGAATATTGATATCTCCTTTTCCTTTGACCGACACTTTTGTTGTCACGCCACTCAATGTAACATCAGACTTTACATTCTCATTTAAACTTGAAAACATTTCTAGATTCCCTGTCATATGATTGCTATAGCCTGAATCTAAAAACCATACATCTTTTTCATTTGCTTGAGCAACATTACAAGCTAAAAACATTGTGCTCTTATCTGAATTCTTATTTTGACCTTCTCTTGAAAATTTTTCATTTTGTCTATTATTATCATACTGCTTCTTTCTACACTCATTCATATAATGCCCATATTTTTTACAGTAGTGACATTGGACTTGAGATTTATCATACCTTTGATTTTGTGACTGATTCTGTGATGGGTTTTGGTTTGAGCCTTGATTGCTGCCTCTTCCACTTGAATTTGATAGACTGTATCTTTCACCTTTGTAAGAGTTTCTTCCTCTTCCTCTTGATCTACCTCTGCCTCTTCCTTGACTAACTGAAGCCTGAGTTTTGAAAGCATGCTCCAATGATGTATCTGCTAACCTTTTCAGCCTGTGTTCATGAGAAATTAGAGATGCATACAGCTCATCAACTGAGAACTATGAAAGATTCTTTGTCTCCTCTATAGCAACTACAACCGGTAGAAATTTTGTGGGCAAACTCCTTAAAATCTTTTCAACAACTCTAGTATCTTCCAGATTTTCTCCATGAGACCTAATTTGATTAACCACCCCAATGACTTGGGTGTAGAATGAATCTACAGATTCATTGTCCTTCATACATATTGTTTCAAAATCTCTTCTCAGCATTTGTAGCTTTGCTGTTTTAACTTTTGCCATGCCTTGATAGGCTGTTTGAAGTATGTCCCATGCTTGTTTGGACTTTGTTGCTGCTGAAATCCTTGGAAAAATGCTCTCATGTATAGCTTGAAACAGATAAAATAAAGCCTTTGAATCTTTCTTCCTTGTGTCCTTCAATAAGTCTTTCTCTGCTTGTGTTAAAGCATTGTATGCTACTGCATCTGCTGGCTCTGCAAATCCATTCTCTACTAAATCCCATATATCCTGTGAGCTAAATAGTGCTTTCATGGTAATTGACTAGTACTCATAATTCTTCCCATTAAACTGTGGAATTTGTGGATTTGTCAAGCTTGTGCTTGCTGCCATTTTTGAAATTTACCCAGATAATCTGCTTTGATAAAATTAACTTTGATAATCAAACCTGCTCTGATACTCAAACCAGCTCTGATACCACGTGAAGGCCGGAGGCAGAGGGAAAAATTCACACACAGTAAAAATTAAAACATAAAAATATTATTTTCTAACACACAGAGCTGCTGCTCGTAATTTTCTGTTTGCTCACATTCACCTTCTTCTCATTCTCATTAATTCAAAATTAATTTTCAATTACAAAATATATGCTGTAGGTAAAAAGTCACGTGAAAGATTTTCACGGATGAGAGGGAACGAAATTACAATTTAAATTCAAAATCACCTAAATAACTTTACCCCCGTCAAAATGCATTTAATACAATGTCCTTTTCATAATATTCAAACTTAAATATTAATTCTTTCGTACTCTGAAACTTTCTGGCGGTGGCGGCTTTCTCCATAATTCCCCGCGGTATCGCGATGGTTAAAATGTTTATTGCGATATTGCGGGCAGCGGTTAGTTGACGGCTCGGTAAACTGCGGCGGTTAAAAATAAAACAAACTTTTACAGAGTCTCCCGCGGTGTCGCGATGAATATTTTATTGATTGCGATATAGCGGGCATTGGCTGGAATAAAACAAAACATTACGGAAGACTCCCGCGGTATCGCAATGGTTATTTTATTGATTGCGATATAGCGGGCAGTGGTTGGCGGGGATGGCGGCAGTTAGGGTTAATATTCCAACAGATAATGCTAGCATGAGCAATATGGAAAGAGAGGCCAGTATGTGAAGAGGTGGGTGAAGGTACACAGGCGGTGATGAACTAGAGGTCACGTCCAACTGGTAACACCACAGAGGAAGAAAAAATAAATAAAAATAACCAGATGCATGGGCTGCATCATCTCTTTTGTTTATTCCTAAATAATTATCATTCAGATTTTTTATTTTTTATTTTTTAGAGTATAAAAGGGTACGATTGAGTTGTAGAGGTTTCTGGTATTCTGAGTAGAGGATTGTAACTATATTTTATCTAGCGGTAGTTTTCTCCATGATTTGAATTTTTATTCTCATTAAGCATTACAATCTGCATTAAAACTGAAACAAAAGAATTTTTATAAGCCCCAAAGTTTTGGCGTAAGTTCATGCATCCATCGACATACATTCCTTATTCTGTTGGTTGCCACAAACTATAAATACAAGAATAACACTATACATTTTCTATTTTGTTTCTCTTTTCAATTTCTACATGCATAACCCTTACTTTTAACAGTTAAGACATGCACATGATATTTCAAAAATGTATGCTTACAAATTAGTTATTCTTTCACATTATTCCCTTATTTCTTTTCTCCTATTTGTATTCATTTCATTTTTGAATGTAATAATCAAATGTATCCTTTCACAGGTGTAAATTTGAAACAGAGTATATTTTCCTAAATGCCCACTTTCCAGCTGCAATAGATGAGCAACGAACGAGTAGACCTCAAACCTTTTGAGTCACTTCTAGAATAAAATTTATCAAAATATTTTACTAAAATAAATTTATATTGTTTCATTTATAATAAACTAGCAACTCTCTTTTCCTGCACTTATATTTTACTTCAGCCAAGCTTCACAAATAGGGGTTTCCCCTCGCGCTCTCTCTCTCTCTCTATATATATATATATTTGCAACATAAAATAGAGAATTGATTAAAATGTCCAATTTACATTATGTTTCTTTCAACATCAAATGAAAAAACTCTTTTCTTCCATACATCTTTTTTTTTTTTCCTTTCATTTTACCACAACATACTAGCTTCCAGCATTACAAACAATATTTAAAAAAAAAATACAATGAAATACATACAAATAATAAGGCTTGCTCTCCACCCTACTATAATGGCATCATGGAGCCTCATGGGCTCTAGCCATACCCCCGAGCAAGGAATGATTTTGGCCTCAAGATGATGTAATAGGGCCTTCTCAAGTCTCACAAAGGAATAAGGTTAACATAACTTAAAATCTCATGTGTGTAGGTTTTCTACTTTCCATATTCAACAATGAACTATACAACATGCCACCATTTTACCACATAATTTAAACAAGGGAATGTGGGAGTAGAAAAACTTATCTTTTCACTTGGATGATGGAATTAGGCCCTTCTCTTATCATTTCATCTTCATGTAAAGCTACCTTGGTCACTACCTCTCAAGAGGATGGACTCCTCTTCTCCTCTCATCTTCATTTCAATCTAAATCAAGTTCTCCAAAGGGAGAAGTGGGTAACAACCCACTCATCCTTCCTCTCCAAGATATATAGGAGTTTCAACTTGTATCCCTTGGATGAGAAGGTGTGGAGTGTACCTACCTCCATCAAGGGAGCTCTTTTCCTCATTAATGAGGGGAACATGCACTTGGACAACCCTTCAATCTCTTCACCCCATCCTTCCCTCAAAATTCGTCACTCTTCATTATGAGGACTTTTTAGGGGTCAAATCATGTCCTTATGGCACTATTGTATGCCTACTTGACCCCTACCATTATGGTATAGACCCTAGGGGGATTTTTTTTGCATCTCAACCAAGGAATTTGGCCAACCACCCTCTTTAAAGCCTTATTTAAGGATCCATCTGAATTTTCAATGTTAGATACTAGGGGTTCCCAACCCTTAAGCCTACTTAAACCCACATGACTCAACATTAAATTCCCTTACAAACACTTATCCTTTCAATATCAACCCTCACACCTTAATCTACCAACACTTTAACTTTGTTTCTTTCTAAGCCTTAAAAGGGGTCAATTTCATAACCACAAGAAGATGTCTTTCGATTTTCTTTCGATGGTTTTCCCCTCTCATATTGACAACCTTTATTTAATCGTGCACATTACCAATGAAACCATAAGCAACAATCATATATTGCATAATTCTCCAGTTGAATATCCTAAGATTTTACTGCATATAATTTCATTTAAATTTTTCAATTTATATCCTTCATGAGTGTTTAACACCTTCATGGTAGAGGCAATGAAACAAATTTCAAATGAAATACAAGAATATTGTCACACAATTGCATTATTTATAGTCCAAAATACCACTTACCACCTATTTATGGAAACATATAACAAGTTAGGTTGGGTATTAATCACAGACAAAGTGGGGCTTCACACATACATACATACATACATACATACATACATATATACATACAAGCATACATACATACATACATATGTATGTACATACATACAGGCATGCATACATACATACAAGCATAAATTCATATGTACATATGTACATACATCTAGGCATACATACATACATACATGCATGCATATGTACACACAGACATACATATACATTTAAGCACACAAACATACATATGTACATTAAAATATATATACAAAGATACATATATCAAACATAAATTCAACAAAATTGCACAAAAATAATTTCAAGTGAGACATAGTGTGAATGCGTTATAACATGCTCGCATTATGTCTCTCTTTTTGAAAGAAAAAGAAAAAATAAGAAAAATATGTCAAAACAATGAAATAACATGAGTGCATTATAACGTGCTCACGTTATGTCTTTCTTTGGGATTCCCCAAGCCTTAGGCTTGAATTTGCTTTGGATTTCCAACCCAAGGGCTTGGAGTTCCTTTCCAACCTCCAAAGACATGTTTTTGCATATTCTACAAAATTTGACATAATCTCATTTGTGGAAACCATTAGGTTTGCACATGTTTCAAGGTTGAGTAAATTGAACACCTAGGTAATGTTAGGCTCTCTCTTAGCTATTTAATGATGTAAATGTTTTTAGATTTTGACTATGTTAAGGCCTTCATCTTTAATTTCTTTTGTTTGTGTCTATTTTTTGTCAAAAACCAATGATAGGTATTTTTAACTCTATTTCTTAACCATTCATTGAAATTTCAAATGAATTACATTTTTTATAAACTAGACTCCATTCTACACATTTTCAAAAAAATAAGATTTTTGATTAGTTTTCAAAAATTATAGGAGTGTCACAACCAAATTTTTTATTTTTCAGGATGTGTCCACTTTGAAAATTAGTAAAAAGTTATATATTCATTAAAAAATTATTTGAAAATTTGAGCATAAACTACATGATGTAAGCTAATTTCTCACTAAAGCAATTTTAAAAATACCAAAAAAAAGTTAACCTTTTGAGGGAGCCACAACAGACACTATGTTATGTTTTTTTAACAAAAACAACACCAGGATCCATTTTTTGATCCCCTTAATCTCTACAATTTTTTTTTTTAAATAGTAGTTTAGAAAGTAGATTCGGAGCACTACAATCCTTGTTTTTTTTGCATCTAAATTTTTTTAGTGTAACTATCCTCAATTTCTCATCCATGGTGAGTATTTCCTAATTTCAGAAAACAAAAGTGACCACTTAAGACCACTTTTTGGCCCCCCATCTTCCTACACTTACCCTTGAATTTGTATTAAAGTTGTAGTGCCCCTCCATGTTTAGCTCTTGCTTGAGGTATGATTAATATTATTTGGGTTGTTTGAATTTAAAATAGGTTGAATAGGGTGTTTAATTAATTAAACAATGTTGTTAAGTGGGGGTGGGTATATGTTGTGTTTAGATAATTAAGTTAATAAATTAAGTGATTAAATTATAACATGTTTCTACAATTAAATATAAAGATAATCATTGTTTAATGATTTAATTTAATTAATAAATTTCAAAGTGAAAATATTAAAGAAAATAAAATATTAAAATTAAAGGTTGAATGAAGATAAAAAGGAAGTAAAGCAATTAAAAGATGGCAAGGTTTTTCATGCAAGTGCATGCACGCCTTTGATCTAATCATGGAA
>VDFB02281492.1:132352624-132418890 GCA_007258455.2 Sequoia sempervirens
AATTAATTATGTATTTATGGGTGGTTGTGAGATTATCATGAGTCAAACAATTTTTTTTAAGTGACAATGAAAATGTTTAAAAATAGAATTCAACAATTTAATGTGATGAATTGGTTATCTACACAATCTAATATATAGGAATAAAATTTGTAAAAAATTTAACCTAGTTATGGTCTACTATTCCAAAATAAATAAACTAATTTAAGAAAATTTGGATGGTGTCATTTTGTCATCCTAAGTATGATTTTTTTTGGAAAAATTTGTTGACACGAGTAAAGGAAAAATCAACATTACATATTTTTATGATGTTTTTGTAAGAAATATTTAATTATGAATTTTTACTATGTGATTTTAAAAAATTCAAAAAGAGTGTTTTTCCCAACCTAACTTAGTAAAAAATATGTGAAATCTAGTTTCTTTTATACTAGGAGTGAACATAGTTTTATATATTGCATACACTATATTTTTCAAGGGAAAAGGTGAAAAGGAAGGGTTGTTAGAGGTGAATGAGCTCTGCTAGGGTTTCTTGTGTTTGCGGTCATTCTTGGCCCCTCTTGCGTCATACTGCACCATAGGTGTAGGATTTTCTCATTTACTATGTTTACATTCATATTTATTGCGGACTTATTGGTTTTAATATGCCTTCAACCAGTTCTAACCCAAAAGTTCTTACTGGTGTTGGCAGTTCAACGACTCTACTCAATGGCTCATCCTCCAAACAAATGACGCTAAAAATTTGTTTCAATTTTTTTTCATGAGGTAAGTCTTTTGACTCCTCAGATAATGTGGTTTTACCCTTACTAGACTTTGATTCTGCATGTTAATAGCTTGAACAACATACTTTTGTTGGATATTTTGATGGGAGGACTCCCCCTGAAAGTGTGCTTAAAGAATGGGTCCACAAGGCCTGGGTCCCTCATGGGGTCCATCTTGATATGGTCTGAAATTTAACAAAGGGTTTTTTCTCTTTCTCACCTTATGGATGTTAGTCATATTCAGGCAATCCTAAATCATGGTCCCTGGCATGTCTAGTCATCTTTGTTGGTCTTCCAATCATGGAACTAGTACTTTGTTGTATCAGATGACACCAAGTTGTGGGTCCTAGTTTGGATTGAGTTTTTAGGGTTGTCTTTTCCTTATGTACCCTTTTAGCAACATATTGCATCCTCTCTAGGGAAGGCCATTTGTATTGAACTAGATAGGTTCTTTTAGGCTCGACCCCATAAATGGGTCTGTGTCGAAGTAGATCTTTCATAGGATTTGAAGGATTCCATTGACATCCAAATTGGAGCTCTTCGGTATACCTAGATAGTCACTTATTTTAATTTATCGAACATGTGTTATAAGTGTCAACTCACTGACCACAAGATTAAGGATTGCCCATAGTTCCTTGTACTCCATTATCGTGGGATACTGAAAAGCCTCGTCAAATGGATAGTTCTATTGCCAAATCAGAGGAGAAATGGACAATGGTTATGAACCATAAAAATAAGTCCAATGGCTTTGGGATGGTTTCCAAAGTCCCTGAGCCAGCTAAAGTACTTCCAAACCCTTCAGTGAATGGGAAAGAAGTCCAGATTGGGTCAGCCACTACTTCGGCATGGCAAAGGCCTAAGGCTGCACCTCAGCCTATTGTCATCATGATAGCACAACTAACTAAATTTCCTCCCGTGTTGAGAGCTCAAAGGAGGTCTTGAAGTCCTTCTCAGCCTCTGGAAGAAGGAGAATATGTTTAGGAGAAGCAAAAAACATTTTCTTTGAGCATTCAAATTGGCTCAGTTCCACAAGAATTCTTGCAGAATCGCTTCTCTACTTTGGATGAGGAGCCAGACTTTGACGATATGGAGGAGTTTCATCCATGAATTTCCTCTCATGGAATGTTTGAGGTCTGATAGACCTCTCTCAGAAGTATTCTATTAGGGATACTCTATGAAAGTATACTAGTATTGAAGTGGTTTGTCTCTAGGAAGTGAAAGTTACTAGTTTTTTGCTCATGTTGGCTTGTTGGTTTATTTAGCCAGCCAGTAAAATATTTTGTGCTGAACATGATGCTTGACATGGCAGAGCAGTCACCCTTTCATCCCCACGGTGGCATGCTTGTGTGGTTGATCATGGGTTTGACCCCACACATCGACTCATCTGGATTTTTCTTAATATTGATAATCATTCTTTTCAGATTATCAATAGTTATGCCTTGAATGATGTTGAAAGATCTCTTCTCTGATGCTAAATTGTTGATTAATTGCCAGTCATTACCTATATTTTGTGTGCAAATTTTAATATGGTTGAGATGGCGTACGACAAAGATGGTACTCTATCATTTAGGTGGGCAACTAGTGAATGAGAGGCGTGGTTTTACATACACAATAAATTGGGGCTTTTAGATCCCAATATTGGCCACTGCCATTCTCATTCTCTCTAGCATACTTGGTGTAATTTTTGAGCTGGTTCTGACAGGATATTTAAGCACCTCAAAATTTCCATGATCTCAGCTCAATATTTTTTTTCCTTTGACAACTCTTCACTTTTGGTTAAGCCGTTAGTGGATGTGACATTGCTAGACCATATCCCCATCTCTTTTCATGTTGAATGGGAATTAAGAATACCTTGTGTTAGCAAGACCCAATTTTTTTTAACACGTCTTTGCTGCATCATCATCCTACGTTTGCCCACATTTGCACAGTTTAGAATTTGGAGTGTAGTCCACCTCACAATATAGGTTGGATCTCTTGGCATAATGATGCCATCACTTGTATGACAAGGTTTCTTTGCATTTATGGGTGCTAGTTGGCCATCTTTCACTGCAGGTCTTATGAGGCGACCACGACTGACCTTCGCTCAGCCACTAAGGCTCTGATAGCTAATCCTTTTTCCCCTTCATTACAATTCAGGGTGGCAAAATTAAGGCACAAAAAGTAAGTTGCAGATAATTATGCTGCCAGAGGTGCACAAATCAAGGCCAGGCTGCACTGGCTTAAAATTAGAGATCATTCCTCCAAAGAATTTTTTTGGCCCTTCATGTCAAGCACTCAGCTCTTGGTATCAAAAAAATCAAATAGGGCACTTAGGTGCTTTCTGAGCTACCTAAAATTCTCCAGGCCTTTGTTAGGCATTATGAACAAGTTTTTACTACTTAGGATGAAACACACCAGAGCGTCAACAAGCTCTTTAGGATTGTCTTATTGTTGTGCCAAATAGACTATCTTCAGCCCATAAATCCTTTTATGAGTGGCTATTAATACCATGGTGGATGAAAAATTCCCAGGAATTGATGGCTTCCCATGTGAATTCTACAAAGCCCTTTGGGACTATGTTGGGAAATATTTGCATAAATTTTATCTTGAAGCATTTCATTCTAAAACCCTTGAAAACATAATAAACAAAGGTAATATTAAGTTCATACCTAATTCCAACGATCCTAACGATATATGCAATTGGCGGCGTATCACACTCCTCAATATTTCCTACAAAATCATTACCAAATCCCTTGCCTTGAAAATTTGTCATCTCTTTCCTTAGATTGTGCACTCGGAACCAACTGGTTTCACTAAATCTAGATTTATTCTAGATAATATCAAATTGTCATTTGGGAATGAATGGAATGGGCCAGGCACTCCAACCAGAAAGTCATTTTCCTTAAAATTGACTTTGCTAAAGCTTATGACCACATTGAATGGTATTTTATTTTCGCCATGTTGGCTGCCTTTGGGTTTGTCCCTAATTTCATTCAGGCTATCCAAATGATTTTTTCAGACGCCTCTACTTGCATCACCATTAATGGTTGTTGGTCCCTTTCCTTCAACTTGTTCTACTCTATTAGGCAGGGTTGCCCGCTTGCCCCCTCACTCTATGTGCTTTTTGCTGAAGGATTTGGTTATTTGTTGGCTAATGTTGTTTCCCAGCAGTGACTTAGAAGCATTTCTTTGCCTAATTCGCTTGCTCAACTTGTTAATGGCCATTTTGTTGATGACTATTTTCTCACTCTTCTAGAAAAGGAAAATAATATCAAAGTGGTGTTGGAGTGTCTTGAAATTTTTTTCCTTGCTTTTGGTTCCTCCATTCAATGGCATAAAACCTTATGCTATAGGAAATCTATTATGCCCATTCCTCATTGGTTTCAACTATATGGTTAGAAGTGGATTGGTCCAAGGGAAATTTTTAGTTTTTTGGGCATTCCCTTTACCTTTCAAGCTTCCCTTGTGGAGTTGTGGCAAGTGGTTCTCTCTTAGATTGAGCAAAAGTTGGCCTAATCGATTACCAAGCCTCTCTCTTTGGATGGGAAATTTTAGATATGTTCTAAAGTTTTAGCTACTATGCATGTTTATTACTCTTCTTTTTGGGATCCTTTGAAGGCCGCTTATGCTAAGCTTGAAAATATTTAATGTGACTTTCTTTGGGCCTCTTCTGAGACTCGTTGAGGGTTTCACCACTTAGCCTGGGAGATTTCTTGCTTTCCCAAAGACTCTGGAGGGCTTGGCCTACTCTCTACTCAATGACAAGGGATTTCCCTATGTGTGAAATGGACAATCAGATCCCTTAATGGTGATGAAGGCTGAAAATTTCTCCTCAGGCATTGCATTCAATCTAGTTTTCCTATTCATAGACCAGCTTGGAAGGGGATTGGATTTTAAACCCTTCTGGTTATAAAGGAACCAGTCCAAATTGTAGGAACTTTTGTGGCCAAAAGCATTTGTAGAGCCTAGGAAGTTGTTAAGCCTTGGCTTCGTTGGGTTGGCTCTAGTTTCCATGATTGGCTTTCGCTCAATAAATAGAATTTGTGGTAGTCGCCTCTCTTTGCTAGCAATGGTCAGCCACTAGAGAAATCACCTTGGCTTAAGGCTTTAAGATTTAACAAGAAGAGTATCCAGACCTTGTAATGTGTGTTTCACAAACCCACGATGCATATTATGTCATGGGAATATTTTTGTACCCATTACAGACTTCAAAACTAGGATTGTGTTACTTATGATGGTTTGGTGAATGTTGTTCTAGCAAATATTCTTCATAAGGTGGGAATTCATTGCACCAAGCCTTGGTGGAAGGACTGAAAGTGGTACCCAGACACCCCTTTTAGAAACTACAAGCCCAACCCTAGTGGAAGGACTGAAAGTGGTACCCATACACCCCTATCCGTGGCTTTCACTGCACTTTCCTATGATTAATGGTATGAACCAACAACGACATCTTTATTCTTCTATGTCTCTTTGGCGAAAATGATTCTCTGCCACTTGGTCTACAAGTGTTGAGCCTAAGCTCACCCACTTTTCTTGCTGTATTCTTTTTCAAGGCTTACCAGTGGGGTCTTGGATTGTTCACTTGGGGGTCCATGACCCTCGTTTCCCATTCTGTGGGAAAGCTGAGTCTTTTAAGCATCCTTTTCTGGTTTTGTACTAGAGTCCAATAGTTTTGGAATTGGATTCATGAATTATTTCATTCATTTCGGTTAGAGTCATTCTCTTGGCACATGGTTCTGTTAGGAAACTCATTCAGGATTCCCGCTAAGTATACCCAACTTTGGCACACTTTTAGGATGGAAATCCTCTTTAGTATTTGGAAAGATAGAAATGTCTGCATATTTGCTCACAACTAGATTGATAAAAATGTTTCTTTGTATTCTAAATCTATTATTTTCTCTAATGTGCTTTTGTAGATTCAAGTTCAAGATAACAAAGTTGCACTTGAGGTGTCTCACCTTTAGGTGCTTCCAGGCCATTGGGGAAATGTTTTGTGTATTATGGTTTGAGTGCCCTCTTTTCCCACCTCCTCCCACAGCCAATCGCGTTCACAAGGCCAATAGCAGAGTGGTTCTGCTTGCCCATGCTCTTAGGCTCCTCATTGTGGCTCTCACCCTCCTCAGTGGTCCCATTCTCCTCCTCCATGTGTTGACCTGGGGTGGCTCTCTAGAGGTGTTGCGAGGAGCGGTGGTGGTACCTATGGGTGACCCTCTGATAATGCTCCTAGTAGTGACTTTGGTTGGCCGAACACTATAATTTTTTTCCCACGTTTGGCTTTGGAAATCTCGCCTCGAAGCAAGGAAAAAGAAGAAGAAAAGAGAAAGAAGATGACGATGGCTAGGATCCTCCTAATGTTACTCTACACCCCATTGATGTATGGGGTAAAAAGATGTATGACAAGGACCATCCTGGCTCTACTGGCACTATATTGTCCACAAATTGACTTTTTTTATTTATATGTTTGTAATGTTTATGGTTTTTTGGGCTAGGCCCAAGTGATTATTTCTAGTTTTCTAGGCTCATCCCATGTGATTCTTGGGGTGTGCCTTCTTACCACCCATCCTTTTTTATGAATATGTAACTTTATCTTTAGTATTGATATAGATAGCTTCCTATTCATTAAAAAAAAGGAAGGACTACCACAAATTTTTAATTGTTTTTAGTTGTAAGGATTATTTAGGTCTAGATTCCTTTTTAAATTATAATTATTATTAAGGAAAAAAAGGATGGACATCTAACTTATAGAATAAATTTCTCATTGCACTTTTGCAATACTTGTCCCTTAAATTTGATTTGAATTGCTACTACTGAAGCAATATGACGTCTTGGACTCAAGGCATCAACAACCCAATTCTCTTTCCATTTTATATAATTGATATTGAAGTCATAGTCAGCTATTAACTCTAACCATCTTCTTTGCCTAATGTTCAGATTAGGTTGAGTGAAAAGTTACTTTAACCCATTATGATAAGTTTTTAATTCAAAGGGCTTCCCTAACAAGTAGTGCTCCACATTTTTAATGCATGAACCATAGTTTCTAACTCTAAATCATGTGATGCATAATTCTACTCATAAGGTTTCAGCTTTCTATACTCATAAGCAATTACTTACCCATCTTGCATCAATGCACCAACTAAACCTTCCTTGCATGCATTTGTGATGACCACAAAGTTACCCTCAAGATCAGGTACTTTCAAGATCAGTGCAGTGGTCAACTTCTCCTTAAATATATAAAACACTTCTTTACACTTCTTAGTCCACTCATTTCTTCCCTTTTCTTTGTAAAGAGGTGATTGGAAAAGCAATCTTGGAGAAGTTCGCAAAAAAAAATTGTAATACCCTACTAGACCCATAAAACTTCCTACCTCTAACAAATTCTTGGTTACAAGCCACTCAACTACTGCCTTGATCTTAGTGAGATCTACAAAGATTATGTCCACAAATATTACATGCCCTAGATAATGCATTCTCCTTTGGAAGAAATTAAATTTAGATAGTTTACCATACAACTTGTGTTCTCTTAACCATTGTAAAACTATCTCTAAATGTCTATAGTGAACCTCCTCATCCTTAGAATAAATTAAGATGTCATCTAGAAAAACCAAGACAAATTTATCAAGACAGTCTCTAAATACACTATTCATTAGATTCATAAATGCGATAGGTGCATTCGTCAACCCAAAAGGTGAAATTGTGAACTCATAGAGTCCATATCTAGTTCTGAATGTAGTCTTGAAGATATATTCATCTCTAATTCTTAACTGGTGATATCCATATCTCAAATATATCTTTAAGAATATGGAAGCTCCTCTCATTTGATCAAAAATATCATCAATTTGTGGCAATGGATACTTATTCTTTACTGTGGCTTTGTTAACAATACGATAGTCAATGCACAAATGTAAATTACCATCCTTATTTTTCATGAAAATAATTGGTGCTCGCCAAGGTGAAACACTTGGTCTTATCAACCCTTTTGACAACATATCATCCAATTGTGTCTTTAACTTTATTAGCTCAGTTATTTTCATCCTATATGGCACCTGGGAAATAGGTTTAGACCCTGGAATTATATCTATAGAGAAACAAAATATCCTCTTCGGTGGTAACCCAAGTGACTCGTCTGGAAACACATCCAAAAAATTTCTCAATATAGGATATATTTCCATGCCTAGCATTCCAGTGTCATCTATCTCACCATCTTCCATCTCTTGGAAGCTTTGGGAATCCAAGTTATCAAGACCACCTTCAAGTTCTTCCAACTTAACGACAAATATTTTTCACCCTTACTTCTCATCCCTTACTAGTTGTAATGCCAAGATTTGACGCATCTTCACCTCTCTAGGTATCCCTTTGAATTTCACTCAGTTTCCAAAATCATCTATAGGAATTCTATGGTTTTCACATTACAATCTACTTTACCCCTATGTCTCCACAACCAAATCATACGTAAGATAACATCATAGGATCCTAACGGTGTGACATAAAGGTTTACTTTAGTAGAGAAACGAGGTAGTTCTATCCTAGCCTCGAACAAACATTGTTCCACCTTTTCTCTTGTCTAGTTTGCATACTCTACAACCCAAGACATTGCCATGTGTCTAGCCTTTCTATATATTTTCTTAGCTACTTTAGGTGAAATGAAATTCTTAGTTACACCAGTATCAATGAGAACTGAAAAAGGTAAACCAAACAAAATACCTGGAGTTTCAATGGGAGTGGCTTGATACTCTACTTGGCGATCATTTACCATTGCATGTATCCTCTTTTGGAACATTTCCCATTGAGTAGGTAGTGAACTACCAGAAGGCTTATTGGGATAATATCTAGCAAAATGGTCTCCCCCACAAGTATAACATCCCATAAACCATACCTTCTTCTTTGAAAGTTCTGTAGATCCACTAATATTTCTACCAACATTATTGGTATTTCCATGACTAGAACCATTCCTTCTTCACTCCCTTTTTCATTCTTTTCCAGTATTGCGGTTACCTTTTTCTCCTTGCTTAGGTACATTGTACGTAACCTCCACCTTCTTTGGAGCTGACCAATCAGGAATTTCCATAACTTTATTATGATCCTTACTTTCCTATTGATTGGAGATAGCTCTAAGCTTTTGCTCCTACTTAATTGCTTTCTCATAAACAAGATCCAAGTTGTTGGACCATGCATATCCACTTCTCCTCTAATTTGATTGTTAATTCCCATAATTTCCTAATGCAAAAGTGCTCATCCTTATGATATATAGGAACATAATGCAAGAGTCAAGTAAACTTCTCCCAATACTCATTGACTAACATATTTCCTTGTTTCAAACTCTAGAAATTTGTGAGTTTTTGGTCATAGTATAATTGGGGCAACCATCACTTGTGGAAAATCTCAAAAATTCCCCCCATGTCAATTTCCATGAGTTGATATTGAGTTCCAACTTCTTGTTCATCCACCAAGTTGAAGCTTCTCCAGCTAACTGGTATGCACCCCAAGTGGCTTTAGTCATCTCAGTGTAATTTCAAATTTTGAAATACTTCTCCATTTGAACAAGTCATGCCTTAGCTTCATCCTTGTTGGCGCTTCCCTCAAACTTGGGTGGAACAATATTCTTCATGTATCTTTGGAGAGTTTGGAAGCCATATGCTTCTTATTTCTTTCCTCATATGGAGTTGGTGATCTTTCTTTTTTGTGATTATGGGTTTTATCATGTCCATGAAGAGAGTTTTCACCTTCATTCTCATTAATGGGAACCTCTTTCTCAACCCTAGCTTGTGGCTTTTCTTGTTCAAGGTTATCTAACCTTGCCAGAATTTGGTCAAGTCTAGCTTCAATTCCCGTTGTCCCTTGGCCAACTTCTTGGCTACCGCTAGGATTGGTCTGTGTCCTCACCATCTTCACAAGATTGGGTTTTACCTAAATGTTTTATCCATGTTTGACTAAATTATGTTATCAACTATCTTATGGAAAACATTAGAAATGGAATTCATACACATAAATAATTCCACATAAGATTAAGCACATGATTTTTGATAAACAAATAATTTTATTCATTTCATAAGGATTTCAGTATCCTTTGATTACATGGAGTGACTATTTAGATAGTCGAGTGGAGAGTATCCCTCAAATTCACTTTCTAACACATAACTTAATGGAGTATATCCTACAGAATGAGATTGTTGCTCAACTCTATATTTCTACTCATGCCTTAATTGTTTATATCTATCTAGAAAATAGATAGTATCCTTCAGATTTATTATTTGATACATAGTTACGAGGCTCAATTCCAATATGGTGTTCACCAATAATGTAGTCTATCCCTTTTACAAGCATTTTTTCATGAGACCATTTCACATCTGGTTGATCTCGAGGTACATATCCCTCAGACTCGTTACTTGAGGAAATTACTATTACTTCTACCAATCAAAGAACTCTAGGGTCCCTAAAGATGAATGTCATGTTGACACTTCCTTTCGAGGGCATATCCCTAGAAAGTGATAATGACTCAGAATTTTTTGTTCAAATGCAAGGTAGATTGTTGTGCATAGCCTCCATCTTCATCTTCCTCTCCACATTACTGATCCGAGAAAGCGCGTGACTAAATGTATCAGTGTCACTCAACCATATGGCATTATCGTAGTTGGTTCCCTCTATGGTTCTAATGGTGGTCTCTTTTTCCTTCTTGGCCTTGAGGTAGGGCTCATTTTTTATTATTGACTTACAAGACATTAATCTAAGATGCACCATCCTAGCACAAGAATTCACAACATTATATAATGTTGGACGGAAAGAATAACGAGCTCATAGGTTCCAGAGCTAAACCTGGTAGCTATGATACCACATGTAACAAGATGAATGTTCTTTGAAGTAAATTTCTTAAGTTTTACTATGCAAGTTAAAAAAAACTATGTACAAGCCATTGCAATAAAAAAAGGTTCCTTTCTTTATTGAAAATATAAATGAACAAAGATTCCATAACAGTATACAAAAGGATTTCCATTCCATTAAGTACATTTTTCCAATAAAGTTCAAACTACATAAATAGCTCCTTCGAGCTTCATAGCATAAGATATAGATGGTCCAAGAATCCGCCTTTCGAAACCTTGGTCTTTTGTCACCTGTTGAAGAGGAGAAGCATCAATCAAGCGATTTTCCACAAACCACAGACTCATATGCGGTCCCCCACACATCTATCAATGATAGATGGCCCTTCCCTTCACTGAAGGCATTGGTTAGGTAACCCCATATGACATACCATTCTGATCTAGTGTTGTGTCCTACATGACTAGGATTTATAACCTACACTAGGTATCCCTCATGCATTTAAATAGACATGGTGAAATGACAATGGAGTCTCAGACATTCACACTACTTTGTCCAAAGTGTTCTCACTTAGTACTTTGAGTGATGGTCTACAATTCAATTAGACTATAGTATCTTGTTTTGACTTAAGGCCAGTATATCTATGCTTAGGAAATCTATCTCCATAGGAAAGCTACTCCCTAGGACAACCTATCTCTTTAACACAACCTAAGGTAACACAACTCATTACACAAAGTACTAGTCCCATCCCTTCATAGGATAACAATCCTAGGAGTAACTTACTGATCCTCTAGCATAAGTAAATATCTAGGTATGAGTGTACCTTAAGCTACCCATGTTTAAACATATCTAGTATTAACATAATACTAATATTTATGTCAAACAATCTCTCCTATCATGAAGTTATTACAAACAATGCACAATCAAGTAAATAGTTTCTACTTTTCTTTCAAAGAAAACAATACTTTTCCCTATAAGCAAGTAACAATTAAAGACTAGTTTATTCAAACAAGACATAGCTCTTTCAAACATAGAATAGACAGAAGTAGAATATCCTCATGCTTGTGATAAGCTTTCCAATTGATTGAATGTGAACACAACACTTCTAGAACAACAACTATCTTGATATTGATCCTCTAACAAAGTCTCACAACCCTTAACTCTCAAGTTGGTAAATGCTACTTCTCAAAAGATAATGAACTCACTCTAATAGTTAAGGATTCTCCTCACTAAATTTTGGTAGAATATAATTAAAATATAGAACTTGCTTAGAAATATTGCATAGAAGAGTGCATAAGCTTATGTAAAGAAGGTGTCCCAAATGGATGAACTCATTCCTCTATTTATATAGCAATGGGTGATCACATGGCCTATAGATTAGGCATGATCTTTGACAAAAAAATTCATGCATAACAACAAATTTAACTTAGCCAAAAGGTGGTGAATATGCAAGCACTTACTTAGCTTAAGTAGCTACATATTGACTCTCAAGTTTGACTACAAATAGAGACCAATTCAAATCTGCATATGCTAGAATTTGATTTGCATAGATCCAAACAAACATCTATAGTTAAGAGGATTCAAAAGTGGCACCGATATCTCATAACTATCCATTTTAGAGATGGTGTGAATTCCTTCATGATAGAAACAACAAAAAAAAATTGAATGATATTTTAGCTTGTATTGACCGAATCAAAGGATGAGTCGATTTCTTCATTAAATCAGCTTGAAATAGTTGTTGAAATGTTTCCAAGCTTTTACAATTGTTGATCATTGGAATATATCATGATAATTCCATTTACTAATTCCATGGTTTCCTCATAAAGGTGTCAACCTTTTCTTATTTGATCATCAACTTAAATGGTTGTGCTTTACAGATTTACAAAAGTCTTTTATTGTTAATAGCAAGAGCACCAAATGTGGCCCAAAGAATACAATCATAGCTAATAAAAATTCAGCCTCCAAGTCATTCATGGTAATCGACTTTAAAACCATATAAATATCATTAAAAATTGGCTGCTATTCATTGCTTAAGATAGTCGATCTCCAAGAAAATAATGTTTAAATATTTAAATACAATGTATACACACACACATATATACATATTTATGTATACTTATATATGTATATGTAGTATATATATTTATATTTATCATATGTCAACAAAGCATGTATATATAATCGGTATACAAAAGAATATATCAACATAGCAATCACATTGTTACATTAATATCTCGGTTGTATATATATTACATATATGCCTCTATATACATGTATATGTATGTATACATGTATCATTACATTCATCTGGGCATGTCTATTTGCTGCCATATGCATGTATGGATACACATATACATAGGATATATATATATATATTCATATTTGATTCACACACCAAAATCATACATGATTATCATGGTGTTGATAAGACACTATGAGCGATATGTCTATATGTATACATATGAATGATGTTGTTTCCATTAGATACTTCCATGTGCATGAGTGTACATAGATACATCTACCTATGTACTCCCATGTATGCATCCCTGGGTGTGTATAGTCTATCATTGTCATGCATGTGTGTATGCATTTGCATACCTCGTTTAATCACTTATCAATGCAACATGGTAACAAGAAGGAAAACATAAGATCATCAGATAATCATCGCTCAATAATGCATTCAATAGTAAACTAGACTTTCATTAAAGTAGACATAACAACTAAGGATGACTTACCAACTTACCACTTAATAACCTGACTCAATTATTCTAATGTGGTGTGTGTAAGGTCAGATAGATTACATTACTAGTTACCCAACCAAGACCTTCTCTTGAGTGATACTTCCCCTCTACTACGAGGAATTGAACATGTACCTACAAACACTAACATATGTACATGGCAATCAACTATTCACAAAATATGCAATATACACATTACATCTCCAAAGCTAGAATATCAACACAATACTCATCCAAACACATAAATGCATTCCTTCATATTAAATGAGATGGAATTCATTCATAAAGCAGTGATAACAAAGTGCACACACAATTTATTCATCCATTGGATTCACATTAATTTTACATTTTATGCTACATAGTAATAGTAAATGGTAATTACACAATTGGGGTGTAACAACCCCACCAACTAGAATGGGCTTGATCAAGTTGGAGTTTAGATTTTAAAATGAAACTGAGCAACCCTTGAAGTGTCTAAAGATATGAAAAAAATTAAATCACCAATAATTTGGACAAAAATTACTTAGAAAAGTTGATGGCAAGGTAAAAGCTCGAATAGTAAAATACACTATTCAGGCAAGGGCTCAAATAGAGCATAGTTGGAGTAAATTTATGTTTAGACCTTTTAAAGATTATTTGAAGATGTTCTAGAGATAAATTAGATATGGAAGAATACTATGTTGGGAATAAAAAGTATTTGCAAGGTAAACCTAGTGAGGGTAAGTAAGGTGAGTAACAGTCGTTCAACTATAGAAAGCCAAAAAAAGGGATGTTAAATCAATTTGATAAATTTGGAGAAAATAGATGATTATTAAACTATGTTGGGAATAAAAAGTATTTGCAAGGTAAACCTAGTGAGGGTAAGTAAGGTGAGTAACAATGGTTCAACTATAGAAAGCCAAAAAAAAGGGATGTTAAATCAATTTGATAAATTTGGAGAAAATAGATGATTATTAAGAGTTCAAATTTTAAGATGATCTAGATAACATTATGGAAACACCAAGGAGGGGAAGAAGGAAAGCATATGGATATAGATAAGTACCCTATTCAACAAAATTTAATGATTTATTTTTAATCTGAGAGAGCTTTTGACTTCTCCATAAAACATGATTCAAAAATCCTATATTCAAAGTTTTGTACTCAATGACCACAACAAGGTTGTTGAAGTTTAAGGTATTGGAACTATTAGTGAAAGATTTGGAATGGTCAACAATAGTTAGAGGTTTTTGACCGAATGAGAATAAATTATAACTCAATTTTATAATTTCTTGTATCAAAAGACCAATTTATGTTTATTATTGATGCTTTGGAAAAAGGTTAGGTAGTATGCTTATTTTGAGCTATTAAAAAATGTTCATGCCTGGTAACTATTTACACATTAACTGTTTGGACATATTTTGGGAGATAATATCAAACCAACATGGTCTAACAAGAATTGTTACTCGACCCATTCAAAAGCTCATTAGAAGAGATAGATGAAGCTGAAATCAAACTATGACATTGAAATTATTTAATTAAAAGGGAAAGAAAAGCCAAATTATGAATGCCCAAAGATGGAGTTATATCTCCTCAATAATATCTTTAAATCATTATATTTTCTAGAATTAAATGTAGTATAATTCCAAGGAATATTTTTTATTTAATGGACTATTATGAATCAAAGAGAGAACCTAAGTATCGAGTTATAAAGAATTAAGGAATGGGGTGTGGTAAATTGATGTCATATTCAGGACAAACTGGAATGACAAAATTATTGATTGATGTGAAAATATTCTAGGAGGAAACAATGAGATGTTGCAAGGTATGTAGCAACTTGTTTAGAATGCCAAAGGGCAAAGACAGGATGTCATCATGCCGACAAGACTTTTATATTCTCATGAAATCCCAAAGAGGAAGTGGAAGATCATTAGAATAGTTTTGATCTTTCTATGATAATGGATTTGGCATAATGTTATGATGGACAGACTCACTAAGGTAACCAATTTCTTATTGTAATAAAATGATTTGTAGGGTACTAGTCATAACTGTGAATGTGTGAAGTAGTGTTTGATTACTTAGTGTTCTTGAGATGGTTATCTAAAATAGGGACCCACAAATAGCGTTAAGGTTTTGAGTAAACCATAATCACCTTATTGAAAATTTAACTGAATGTATGCTCAACTTATTACCTTGAGACAACTAGTCAAGAAAAACGGGTAAACCAAGTCCTAATAGATTTTTAGAATAGTTTTTATTTAAATAATTTCTATGATTCTACACTAAAAATAATTAATTTGAAATATTATACAGAAGGAAGGGATAAACTCCTATAAGATGGGATAAGCTAAGAAATAGGATTAGCCTTAGTCCAGAAATGTGTTCATAAATGGAAGAATAGATCGGGATGATCAAGGAAAGCTTTGTTGATACAAAGCATGAGTCAAGAAGTAGTACTATTATGCTTGAGATTGACAGGTGTCTAAGGGTAGTATTATGCTCGAGATGGATTGTAGTCAAGGGGCAATACTATTATGCTCAAGATAAATATTAATGCTGTGATAGACGTTTTTAGCATCTAAATTGTTTGACAGTGTAAATACTAGAGAAAGGATGGGACCCGCGATGTAGGGTGCAATGCACTGACATTCCTTTTCTATTTTGGTTGCACCAAGGGAAATTGTGTGTTAGCCAATGTGAACATATCTTTTTAGTCACTATGGCATATGTGTCATATAGGATTCAATCACTATTGTACTTATGATGTACATATTAAGTTGTTACTAATATAGTTGTGATGTATAGTTCTCCGGAGAGAGTTTTCTTGAAGCACACAAGTTCTTCCAATGTGTTAGTAGGGTCACTCAGTGCAAGGTCCAGTAAGGACAAGATCGCAGAGGACAGTGCTACAAGGGAAGATTACTTTAAGGTTAATATAAATTTACTTATTTCCTGAATGATTTAGAAATTTGAAAGTAAAACTTTTATTTGACTTTATTTATATTTTTTTGTACTTTAAATCATTAGGGACAATGATTCATAAGGGGGGGAGTATGTTACACCCTATTTCTCAATTACTAGATTATTTTTACCTTTACGAGTAAATATGATATTAAATGCAAAATTATTACTTTAATATGTTCAAAGTGTTGGAATACATGCCTCAATCCTTACTGACATGAAACTCCTTGAAGGAAAAGTCGGTGTGACATCATGGATGCCTGGTCGACTAACTATTTTGAAGCTCTTAAAATGTTCATATCGCTGTGACAGGTTTAATGTCTTGCCGAATGAAGTCTATCGCTGTGACTCTTTGTGTTCGGCATGACCTTTTAGCGATCGATAGAACTCTGGGCGACAGTTGATCTTATCGGGCTAACTCACGGGTGTCGGGGAGAGGTCCTAGCGAATGGTGAATGTCTCATTGATAGCTTAAAGCTATCGGGGTAACATAAAGGTCACGGGGAGATGTCTCAACGATGAAGCTAGGTCACGCCGATGGGAGTATTCTCATGGTGCCTTCACAGTGACAAAAGACTTCGCTGAGAAGTCTTGGCGACTTGGATAAGTCACGTCGATAATTGTCAGTGTAGCTCTTGGTGCCCGGCGAAACATCTTGGCAAAGTCAAATGTCTTGTTGACTCGGCAAGACATGTGCGTTCGATATGTGGTCTCGGCGAAAGACATAAGTCTTGCCGACTGGTGAATGCAGCGCTCGGGGTGACTTAAGACCTCGGTATAAGGTCTTGGGGAAGACGATAAGTCTCGCCAACTCATCAATGCTCATCGATGTAACATGAAGGTTGGGTGAGAGGTCTTGGCAAAGATTGGTATGTCTTGCCAATGGAATGTCTGATCGATATGACTTGTATGCATTCGATATGAGTCTCACCGATAAGGGAAACTCTTGCCGATAGGAATGAAATGGACATCGATGGTTTTGGTATGACATGTGACACTCGTTATGTTGTCTTGCTGACTGTTGGAGACTTAAGCCGATATCGATAGAGAAACTTTGTGGCATCGGGGAGACACTGTTAGTGTCTCACCAGGATGCCAACAAAGTTTGAATGCCATTGACCGTGTGACCATCCTATGTGGCATCCTGTTGGACCAATCAGAGGAAGTGGTTTTCAAACGGATGACGGTTGGTTTTTTGCATCAGTTGCAACGCTAGAAAAACTGCATGCAAGGAAAAATCATCTGCTCAAAAGGAAATTGTCTATGATTGGCAATGGTGGATAAGGATGCACAGAAGACAAAATCAAGATGTGAATAAAATAAAAGCAGATCGATTCTGATTTGGGATAACGAATGAATTGAGTCAAATTGTTGAGAGATTTTCTGTAACTGGATGAACAGTGAATGTAGCTATTGTGAACTAATACCAAAGAGTTGTATCTCTGATTGTATGTAATTGTTGTTATTGTAATACAAAGAAATTCAGTTTAGTGTGGTGGGTTTTTTCCTGAAAGGGTTTCCCACGTAAATCTGTTGTTCAGTTGTCTTTGTGTATTTGATCTATTTCTATAAATCTTTCATGTGTGTCTTAATTAGATTGTAATTTGAAAATTAAAAGCGCTGCATTGCATTCTTCCATGTGGATTTGACATTAGGAAAGTGTTTTTGCACCTCTGCTTTCCTCATAAGTGGTATCAGAGCCTGGCCAGTTGTGTTGTCCTTGTGAGTAGGCTGGGTTTTTTGTGTCAATCCTTTTCCAGTGGGAGTTTTGTAAGGTCTGATAGTTTAATTACAAATTAAGATGGCGAGCACATCCGGAAGGATGGATATAGAGAAATTCAATGGAAGCAATTTTGAGCTGTGGAAACTCAAAATGGAAGATCTGTTAGTAGACTGAGATCTTTGGATTGCTGTGTCTGGAACAATGCCTCAAGGAATGAAGCAAGAGGATTGAGACCTTGTAGATAAAAAGTCTAAAGGGCTGATAAGACTTTTTTCTTCTGAACATGCATGAAGAAAAAATTGCATCTTCCTTGTGGAAAAGATTAGCATTGATTTATCAGGGCAAGTCCTTGGTGAACAAGTTGTTCTTGAGGAAGAAGCTATAATTTTTGAGAATGCAAGGAGGGTTTGTTGTTGATCACTTAAATTCTTTCAACATGCTAATTGTTCAGTTAACATCTGTTGGTGTGAAGATTGAAGATGAAGATCGTTGCATGCTGTTGCTGTGTTATTTGCTAGATTCTTGGGATCATCTGGTGATGGCTATTGGGAGTACGACATCCACTTTCAAGATGGAAGATGTTGTTGCTTCTCTATTATCGGAAGAGATGAGAAGAAAATCTTCTGAGATGGAAAAGGAGGCTTTAGTTGTCAGATGTAGACCGAAAGAGAAAGGCAAGAAAAAGGACAAGAAGTCCAGATCGAAATTAGAAGGGAGATCAAAGTCTCCTGGCAAGAAGTCCAAGGTGAAATGTTGGAATTGTGGGCAACCTGGTCATATCTGAAGGGATTGCAAGGAGGAGAAAAAGAAGAAGAACTCTTTTGGCAATGATTCTTCTCAGAGTGATGCAGACGCCTTCATTGCAGCTTTGGCTACACGGGCATCAGATGATGTCTGGCTGATTGATTCTGGAGCATCTTTCCACATGACATCTCATAGAGATTGGTTCATGAAGTATGAAGAATACAGTGGTGGAAAGGTGTACTTGGCAAGTGATTCATCTTTGGAAATTGTTGGTCGTGGAAGAGTCAGAATTCAATTCCCTGATGGAAGAGTGAAGGGAATCAATGATGTGATGCATATACCAGGTCTGACTTGTAATTTACTTTCTGTAAGTAAGTTGAATGATATCAGAGTGCATGTCACATTCTCTGGAAATGGCTGCAAGATGATTAGAGGCTCTATGGTGCTGGCTAAGGGTGCACGAATTAGTACCTTGTACAAGTTGGATGCACATGCTGTTCAATGCAATAGTGTCTCTGCAAAGTCACTAAAAGCCGCTCATGGAGAAAAGAAGGAAAACGTTCCTGATGGAGTAAACGCCATGGAGGTTAAACTTCCAGTAGAAAGGACTATGCTCTGGCATCATAGGCTTGGCCACATTGGTGAAAAAGGTTTAAAAACCTTGAAAAATAAAAACCTGGTAGAAGGGCTTGAAGATTGTAACCTTGAGTTCGAATTTTGTGAACATTGCATATATGGTAAACAACACTGTGTTTCATTTTATTCTAGTTCTCACAAATCTTCTGGTTTGCTTGATTATATTCATTCTGATGTGTTTGGTCCAATGAATGTTCCTTCTCTGTCTAAATCAAGATACTATGTGTCATTTATTGATGATTATTCATGAAGAAGATTTGTATATTTTCTGAAAAGTAAATCAGAAGTGTTCAGTCAGTTTAAGGAATTTAAAAACCTTGTTAAAAATTAGACTGGTAGAAAAATAAAATGCATGAGGACTGACAATGGCGGTGAGTTTTGTTCAGATGAATTCAAAAGGTATTGTATAGATCATGGGATTAAAAGACATAATACTACACCTTATACTCCATAGCAAAATGGAGTTGTTGAAAGGTTCAATAGGACAGTAATGGAAAGAGCACGAAGTATGCTGAGCAGTGCTGGCTTGGAGGAGAAGTTCTAGGCTGAAACAATCTTTACAGCATGTTACTTGGTAAATCATTCTCCTAACTCTGCTCTTGTTGAGAAGACGCCTTTGGAAGCATGGTTTGGAAAGAAGCCCTCTCTAAGACATTCGTGTTTATGGTTGTGAGGCGTATACATATGTGCCATTCAAAAAGTGATCCAAGTTGGAAAACAAAGCTGTGAAGTGTATTTTTATTGGTTATAGCGTTGGCATAAAAGAATACAAGTTTTGGAACCCTGAGACTGAGAAGGTTTTGTACAGAAGAAGTGTTATCTTTCATGAGCTGAAATCTTCTACATTGGATCTGCAATCAGAGAAGAAATCAGAAAATGAAAATGATGTAGTAGAAATTCCTTCGACACCAGATAAAGAGGAATTGAAAAATCAAAATATACCTGATACTAAGGAGAGCTCAAGTAGTTCTGAAAGTTCTGATGAAGATGAAGAACCACCTCAGCCTCAGCCTATGAGGAGGTCAACTCGTGAAAGAAAGCAAACTGATAGGTATGGGTTTTCTTTAATTGAGTCTACTTGTGCCTATGCTTTAATTTCTAGCACTGATGAACCTAGGACTGTGAAAGAGGCATTTAAAATGTCTGATGCAAACTCTTGGTTGGAAGCCATGAATGAAGAAATGGCATCATTAGAAAAGAATGATACTTGGATTTTGGTGCCATTGCCTAAAGGCAAAAAAGCTGTGGGCTGCAAATGGGTTTTTAAGAAGAAAATAGGTCTAGACGGTAGTGTGGAGAAATATAAAGCAAGACTAGTTGTGAAAGGTTATTTCCAGGTAGAGGGAATTGATTATGGATAAATCTTTTCTTCTGTAGCTAAGCTGACATCTATTAGATTTCTTTTGTCACTTGCAACAGTGTATGACTTAGAAATTGAGCAGATGGATGTGAAGACAACATTTCTTCATGGTGATTTTGAAGAAGAAATTTATATGTCCCAGTCGGAGCATTTTGTGGAAAAAGGTAAAGAAAGATTGGTTTGCAAGTTAAAGAAATCTTTGTATGGTTTAAAACAGTCTCCTAGGATGTGGTACCAGAAATTTGACACTTTTGTTTTGTCATTAGGATTTGTAAGATCAAAATGTGATCACTGTGTATATTACAAAGCTGAAAGTGATCAAGTACTTATTATTGCTCTATATGTTGATGATATGTTGTTCATAGGAAATAGTAAGCTAATGATTTTTGATCGAAAGTCTCAATTGTCTGCAAAGTTCGAAATGAAAGATCTTGGTGCAACATGGTATATTCTGGGAATGGAAGTAACTAGGGATAGGAAGAATAGAAAGCTTTGGCTCAGTCAGAGTAAGTATGTCAAGACTGTTCTGAAGAGATTTTGTATGACTGATTGAAAGCAGCTAGTTGTTCCAGTTACATAGAGAACGAAGTTATCTGTTAAGGATTGTCCAAAATCTCCTATTGAGATGGAGGACATGACCAGTGTACCTTATGCAAGTGCAGTTGGCAGCCTCATGCATGCTATGGTCTGTACAAGGCCAAACATTGCCCAAGCAGTGGGAGTTCTTAGTCGGTTTATGGAAAATCCTGGAAGGACACATTGGGATGCTGTGAAGAGAGTGTTTAGATATCTGAAGGGTACTTCAGACTATGCTTTGTGTTACCATGGTAACTTGGTTGAATCACAGAAGAATCAGCATTCAAGGTTATGTGGATTCTGATTGGGCATGGGACATTAACAGCAGAAGATCCACCAGTGGATATGTTTTCATGATGAATGGCGGTGCAATGAGTTGGATGAGCAAGCGGCAAGCTGTAGTCGCTTTGTCCACTACAGAGGCAGAATACATGGCAGCTACACATGCCTATAAAGAAGCAATTTGGTTAAAACATTTGTGTTCTAACATTGGTTTTGATGCAGGAAAAATTACTATTTACTGTGATTGTCAGAGTGCTATATGTTTGGTAAAGAATCCTACTTTCCATGCCAGGACGAAACATATAGATGTACAATATCAATTTGTACGAGATATGGTGGAGGATGGGAAGGTCTCCTTGGAGAAAGTGGATACTCTGGAGAATGTTGCAGATGCATTGACGAAGCCTGTGAGCACATACAAGTTCAGGTGGTGTGCCAGTTCAATGGGCCTCTTGGCCCATGAATTTCAGTAGTTTTATTATGCTCTGGAGGTGTCAGTAAGATTTTTGTCAAATGGGAGCTTGTTGGAATATATGCCTCAATCCTTACTAACATGAAACTCCTTGAAGGAAAAGTCGGTGTGACATCATGGATGTTTAGCTGACTAATTGTTCTGAAGCTCTTGAAATGTTCATATCACTGTGACAGGGTTGATGTCTTGCCGAATGAAGTCTATCACTGTGACTCTCTGTGTTCGAAATGACCTTTTGGCGATCGGTAGAACTTTGGGCAATAGTTGATCTTATCGGGCTAACTCACGGGTGTCAAGGAGAGGTCCCAACGAATGGTGAATGTCTCATCGATAGCTTAAAGCTATCAGGGTAACATAAAGGTCGCGGGGAGATGTCTCAACAATGAAGCTAGGTCATGCCGATGGGAGTATTCTCATGGTGCCTTCGGAGTGACAAAAGACTTCGCTGAGAAGTCTTGGCGACTTGGATAAGTCACGCCGACAATCATCAGTGTAGCTCTCGGCGCCCGGCGAAACGTCTTGGCGAAGTCAAATGTCTTGCCGACTCGACAAGACATGGGCGTTCGGTATGTGGTCTCGGCGAAAGACATAAGTCTTGCCGACCGGTGAATGCAGCGCTCGGGGTGACTTAAGACCTCGGTATAAGGTCTTGGTGAAGACGATAAGTCTCGTCGACTTGTCAATGCTCATCGATGTAACATGAAGGTTGGGTGAGAGGTCTTGGTGAAGATTGGTATGTCTTGTCGATGGAATGTCTAATCGATATGACTTGTATGCATTCGATATGAGTCTCGCCGATAAGGGAAACTCTTGCTGATAGGAACGAAATGGACATCGATGGTTTCGGTATGACATGTGACACTCGTTATGTTGTCTTGCCGACTATTGGAGACTTAAGCCGATATCGATAGAGAAACTTTGTGGCATCAGGGAGACAATGTTAGTGTCTCACCGAGATGCCAACAAAGTTTGAACGGCGTTGACCATGTGACCATCCTTTGTGGCATCCTGCTGGACCAATCAGAGGAAGTGGTTTTCAAACGGATGACGGTTAGTTTTTTGCATCAGTTGCAACACTGGAAAAACTGCATGCAAGGAAAAATCATTTGCTCGAAAGGAAACTGTCTATGATTGGAAATGGCGAATAAGGATGCACAAAAGACAAAATCAAAATGTGAATAAAATAAAAGCAGATCGATTCTGATTTGGGATAACGAATGAATTGAGTCAAATTGTTGAGAGTTTTTCTGTAACTGGATGAACAGTGAATGTAGCTACTGTGAACTAATACCAAAGAGCTGTATCTCTAATTGTATGTGATTGTTGTTATTGTAATACAAAGAGATTCAGTTTGGTGTGGTGGGTTTTTTCCCGAGAGGATTTCCCACGTTAATTTGTTGTTCAGTTGTCTTTGTGTATTTTCTCTATTTCTGTAAATCTTTCATGTATCTTAATTAGATTGTAATTTGAAAATTAAAAGCGCTACATTGCATTCTTCCCTATGGATTTGACATTAGGAAAGTGTTTCCGCACCTCTGCTTTCCTTACACAAAGGATGATTGAAATAAATGAATATGTATTATGATATTTCTTTTTAATGATTTAATGATGCAAATGATATATGATGGATAAGATTTTTATGTGATTGACTAACTATGTTTATGATGCAGTAAGTTGGATGTAGGAAGGAATCAAGCCCTCTGGTGAGGAGAGAGATCAGAGTATCACCTAGGAGAGGAGTTTGGTATGGTAACCACTAATATACCCACTTGAGCTATCACACACTCACAACCTAGTTTCGTCAAGTTAAGTCAAGTCAATCCACGATTCAATAAGTAAACCCTTGGTCATAGTTTTTGGGATGATTGCAATGTTTGTGTAATTATCTTCAATTTCTATTGATTGTCTCCTTGGTTTAAATTAAAGTGACTAAATCTTTATAATGGGTATATTCTCTACTTCATGTATTATATATATATATATAAATTGATATGTATATATGTACATATACAAAAAATCATGTATATGAGCATATACTATTGCAAGGTGTGTGTCCTTGGTCTCCTTGTGTTGTGTAGTGTAGTACTTGGGTTTGTGACATGGCTTAACCACATCCTGTGGATTCATTAACTCTAGAGGTTATATCGGGCATTAAAAAGTCCATCATTTGGTGCAACCACAACCATCTTTCCAACAATTGGTATCATAGCCCGGGTCATAGGTTTGAACTCCTCGCTTACACTAGGGGGATTGTTGTAAGGTGTGCACCCTTGGTCTCCTTGTGTTGTGCAATGTAGTGCTCATGTTCGTGACATGGCTTAGCTGCCTCTCATGGATTTATTCACTCTAGCGGCTATATTGGGCAACAGGTCAATCTTTTGGTGCAATGACAACCATCTTTCTAACATATATGTATGTGCACATACGTAGGTAGAAATACGTACATATACACATACACGAATACATCATATACATGGAAAATCGATTGGACATATATATAGATATAAACTTTGTATATATATTTATCGATAAATATATTTATATGTGTGTGTGTTTATTAGAAGATGTTAAATAATGGTGTATATATATACGTATTTAATGATACATACAAACATGCATATGTATATATCAATATACATATATATTTATAAATACACACACATATATATCTATTGATAAGTATATAAATATATGATTGTAAATTGAATGACTTTAATATATATGAGCTAATACATGTATATTATAATGGTAAAGCATTATAATATATATATTGTTATATATAATAAATGATACATGATAGGATATCAATGCTTATATAAAGCAAGTACATTAAACAAATTAAACATACAATGATATGCATATATAATGCAAGTAAAGAAACTATATATATATATATATATATATATATATATATATATATATATATATGCAATGGAATAAGCATTGAACAATAGTATTTTAACACTGGATATAAAGCACATAAGGCATATGTAAACTACATTATTTTAATAAACTAAAACTATAATGCTAAGCCTATATTTGTGCCACCATATAGTGAAATGGCAATGCATTTAAATGATTAAGTTTGTTGAGTATTTAAAACGCCACACACAATAGATAAAAGGCATGAGACTTGGTCAAAGGCCACAAGTTGGTTTTTTATTTGACTGGCAACCTCCATTCTAGGCATCATGAATAGAAACTTGGCATGAAAAGAGCCACATTGAGTAGTAGAAAGCTAGAAGGAAACCATAGTTAATTTTTTGACTTGGTAAATTCACCATGAGCTGGTTGAAATAGCACCCTAAGGTGACTCATTCATGTATTGGAAATTGATTTTACTTGGACTGTATATGTGTTAGAATTTTGATTCTCTTAGCTGCCATATTTCACCCAATTATGCTTAGTCAACTTGTTTAGAGGCAGAGTTGGTTTTGGATTTGTGTTTTCAGTTTTAGAGGTTGCAATAGGATGGAAAAGGTGGTGATTGGAGGAGCTAAATTGTAGCATTAAGTTTCTCAATATTTGTTATAAATAGAGGGAAACCTCGTATTCATTTTGGAATTCATTTGTTTCCATTTTTTGTAGGTTTTCTTTGTGCAAAGTAGTGTTGAATGCAAGTAGTGAGAAGTGAGAGATTTCTTTGAAGTGTGTGAGCTAGTAGTTTGTGAGTTTTTGAGTATTGGGATCGAGGTTAGAATTGGAGATAAGCTAAAAGTGGAAGGAGTAGCAAGTGGAGTTTTTGGAATTAATCTTTGAGGGAAATTTCTTCTTTGGAAGCTAGATTTCCATTCATGCTAGTCATTCTTATCCATTACTCTTTTCTACTTTGATTTCATATTTGATATTGATTGCAAGTGCTTGTGCAGATTATTGTTTGTTTATCATAGTTATTGAATCAAGCTTTTCCATATAGCTAGATTGGATATAGATTGTAATGTAGAATCCTATTAGTATGATACATATATATAGTTATTATGATTGCCATTTAAGTATATGGCATAATTATGTGAAACATCTAGAAGGTATACATATGATACCTAGGTTATTGCATGTTGCTTATATGCTTACATGAATTATGATGTTAGTATTGCAATGGGAATAATATCATGTTAGGTCTATTATGTCATCATTTTTAAGGTATGATGTTATACAAACCATGTTGGAAGTTTATCCTTGAATGATTACTCATATTTCCTTGAAAGTAGGAGAATAGTTTATTCTCTAGGATTAGGGTATACACTTGAATATGATTATATTGATGTTCAACAATAGGGTTGAAAAATGTATTAGTGGTGTATATTTTTTGATTATGCTATTCTCTTATACTTGACAAAGAGACTATACCTTTTCATGTTATTTTAGTCTTAAAGAAGACTTTACGTCTCGACAACCCAAAGTTGTAATGCAAGGAAACTATAATGTGTAGAAGCACAAACTCATCTTAAGCTGATAATGTCCTCTAGATTAGATATGAATATAGTGAACATTGTAAGCATGTGAATATATGAGTCATATTGAAAGAAAGGTTTTATGATTTTTTATGAGAATGGAAACATAGAAACATCATAGGATAACTTGGAAAAAACCATGAGAAATCGAGAATAAACGAAAGGAAATGTTGTTGAGAGAAATCATATTAGTTTGATATGCATGTTTGTAGCATTTGATGGTAATAGTCAAAGAGCAATAACTAAAGGGTATTATCATAATATCTAGGATATCTTAAGCCAAATCTATACTTGAATTATTTGTGATGTTAGAAAATGGCATGATATAGAAGTGTTATGTTGAGATTATTAGTTTATGATGTTATGTAAACCTGTGTTTGTAATGAGGTTTGTTCTCAGGATTAGGATAACCAAGGTTTGGATTAACTTAGATGGTCAGTTAGATCACTTCAATGTACATTACCTTTTGGGATGGAATCATGTTATGAGGTACTTGGAATAATCTCATCAAGAGTTATTATGGTAATTTTATTTACCAAATCGAGTATGGGGGTGGGTGAACATACAACATCCACTTCATAGAAGTGATACACCACTCCTTAGAAAGTGAGCTTGATATATATGATCAAATATTTGGCCAAAGTAGTGTAAGTTGCCACTGCATGCACTTGTCGGTTCACTGTGAGCCAGTATTGCATAATTAGGTTGGGAATGTCATGCATGTAGGTGGGTATCCACTGTATGATAGAATTATTTATGTAGGACACAACACAATTCTTAGGTAAGCTAATATTATTATGAGGGTTACTAGACCATCCTCTTTATTGAAGGGTTGGGCCATCTGACCAATTAGGTAGATGTGTAGTGGATCGTAGTAAGTCTATGGTTGGAGGAAAAATACTTGGGTGATACTATCCCTCATGCAATTGGCAACCAAAATTTGAGGATGTATGCTCTAGCAGGGGACATCTTGACCAATTGTACTCTTGATCCATTTAGCTCTTGGAAGCTATGCTATGCAATTATGATCTTGTAGCTTTATGTAAATTATATTTGAAAGATGAATTCATTACATGGGATTATGTAATGTTACTTTATTCATGCAATGTAATTTGGAATGGGTTTATTTCAAATATACATCTATGAACTATTGAATTGAAATTTTTTATTGCTATGTGTTGATAAACTTAAACTTTTCACATATGGGTTAAAACTTAGGTGAAAAAAATAGAGTAAACTTTGGGCTATGTTACATCCAGAATGAAATTGATCTGTGAGGAGCTTCCAACTACTTGAGTATTTTATCCTCTTTGGAGTGGTGTCAACTTTATTAGTGAACCTGTTTAAACGATGGAAGAATTGATTATAGAAAGCTCATATATTTGCAAGCCTTTTGTAATAGACCCGGTGTTCTACTTAATAAAAATTTCCCATGTTTTTACCTTAAATGAATAAATCATGATTCCATGATATAGAAATAAAAAAATTTCTTTGCATAACGTAAATTACATTCATAATTGAATAACACTAATTCCAAATTGTCATTGCATTTCAATGTAATCTTACAAATCTTCCAAATACATAGATATCATATTAAAAATGAACTATAAGTATAACATTCATGATTACATCCTTCCATATAATTGGGTACATGATATGTACATAGCTCCTTTGAGCTTCATCTAGCATTAGCTATACAAATTGGTCTTGATGTCGTTGCATCAGTGCATACATTTTGAATGTCCCTGCTTGCTAGTGCAAAAACTCTAGTTTTCCCTGATATTGGCACAAACATTTGCAAACCTCGGCTGCCAACTAATGAGGAGAAGCATCACTCAAGCACTTTTTTACCAACCATGGACTCATATGTTGTCCCATGCACATTGACCATTCGATAGATGGCCCTACCCTTCAATGAAGAGATTGGTTGGTAAACCTCGTATCAATAGCCTATTTGAGGTTAGTGTTGTGTCCTACATGACTAGAACTTGTAAACCCACAATATAGAACTAGCATGCATACTTCTGGATCACGGTGAATTTGATAGTGTAAACAATGGCTACTTACACTAATTTGGCCAAAGTGTTCTCACTTAGTATTTCGAATGAAGGTCAATCTATTCACATACACTTCTACAAGCTTGGTTTGGATATTAACTATTCATATACTATACTTAGGTAATTTCCTTCCCTAGGTAATCCCTAACCTTAGAAATAACCTATTTCCCTTTCCAAAAACACTATGATATCTTATGGATATTCCCATCCTTGGTATAATATAAGTACTTTCCTAGTCCATGAGTTAACTTTACGTAGACAAGCCACTCATTATAAAAGACAATATAGTTCCAAGTATGACTTTATATCTATAGTATAGCTATATAAGCCTCATCTAATCACTATTTAAATACTCATAAGTAACCGACTCTATTGAGTGACACACCACACTAATAAGTGATTCCCATTAGGATTATGAATCACATCTATGGATGACCTCAATCGATGTATAACCATATCAATAGATTACTTTGTTTGAGAGTATAGACTCTTTATTGAAAAGGTTTAAGCTTATGACACCTTCAAATTTGCAAATTTTGAAGTGACCATGTTGAAAAATTTGATCTGCACCCTCATAAATGCCCCTAAAAAATCTACCCTAGTGACCTACTTTGGAGGGTCATAATTCAGAGCCAGTTAATTTTCATGCCAAATCCCTTGATGGGTGTATTCATCTAATTTTTCCTCCTATGATGTGTTTTGATAGAGTTTTGAAAAGCAAAGCTAGAGGGTTCCAGGACTGTTTTCTATTTGCAAACTCTTAGGCCTGCGAAGTGTCCTCTTCTTCAGACTGATATTTCATAGCTAGATGATCATCATGAAAAATGGATTGGTGCTCTATGTTCCCCTCACATTCATATGCTACTTGGCCTAGTTTCAAAGTCTCAAGATTAGATTTGATATTTTTACCAGGTCGAAAGCAAATGTAGTTTGTTATGTTTTTACATCTGCATTTTCAGAATGTGTCAAGGAGGTCAACTTTGACCCCTAATATCTGGTGAAAAATGTGGATTGAAGGAAATCCCTCTCGTACACATGCTCAATGGATCTAAATAATCTAGTGTTTCTAGTGGTAGCCTCCCAAGAGGTGATTTAATATTTTTTTAGGATGGTGACTTGGTGATCCCTAGTTGGTTTCTAATAGACTGTGGAATTGTAGAAATGTCTGAGTGAGCCACTTTGGCAATGAATGTCTGGGATGACATGGGGACTCAACATGCTTTACACAATTATGAGGTTGTAGGTGTTCTAGTGTTGGTAAAAGAAACACAATGATTCCAATAAATACTCTCGGTGATGATTATGATTCATCTCAACAATCAACATCCTACAAGATTGATCAATCTAATGCATCTGTTGATTCATCTAATGTGTCAAGTGAGACTGAAGTCTCTAACAACAAAGAGTGGAACATGAAATTTAAAGATGCTAAGCAACAACACTTTCTATTTCATGGGGTGGATTTTTATCATTTGCAACATATAGGATTAAAGATGAATTACATGGATTTAAAGGCTAAAAAGATTGCTCACTCTTGCCATTAAGTATCAGGTTGTTGGTCGCAAGGCACACTTTTGATGTTTCACTTGTATTCCCATGGGATAAGATGCAGTTCATATGCAAACATGAGTTAATACCTCCTTGCAACTACTACTATGACATGGGTTATGATTATGCATTTTCAACATTTAAGAGTCTTCTTGATGGGTCTGCAGATAGTGAACCTTCTAGTAGTGACTCAACATCAACAACATCTAGCAATAATGCTCCAAACCTCTCACTCAATAAAGTTTCAAATACAAATTTTGGGAATGATACACGTGTAGTCATCAACTCAGAGTTGAGTCTACTTGATCTATACTCTAGTTGTGGTGCTATGTCAACAGGATTGTGTATCGGCACAAACCTATTTTTCTTTGTTCCTTTGTATTGATCTTGTTGAGTTGTTTGAACAGTTATATAATAGTGAAAGAGAAAACCATTTTACACAAGCTAGCATTGTTTATGGTTCCCTGATTTTGAGGGCGCACATCAAATCTTGTAGTTGTGGCTTAAGCTTCGAGTGAGAGGTGATTAATTTTAGAATTGGGGGATGCATTAAAGATGGACGAATTTAATACAACAAATTCCCTAATGTGTGCTTAGCGCTAGTGGGACTAAAAACTAATAATTTGCATAAAGCAAGAGGAGACTTTTGAGTTGAACAAAGTGACTCAAATGCAATACATTCTTCTGTTGACATTTCATTTGAAAGAAAGAATTATTTTGTAGCTTTCATTAACAAGAGGGGGATCCAAGAACTTGGCATCACATATGGACAACGACATTAAAAATTGTTGGCACCGAAATCAGAAAACTTTCTTGCTGCAGAGGTAGCCATTGTGCTTGATGTTGGGTCAAATTTGACATTGCAAAGGAAATTTTTGCATGGGTTTAAGAAGTTGCATGGCACATCTTTAGTCAAAGGCCCAATGTGGTAGAAGCCCGAACACATGTATACTTTGTGCAGCAAAGCACTATTGGCGCTTGTAGTAAAAATGTATCAAGATTGTTTGAGGAAATTCTATTTTGCGCTTAAACTTTATTCAGCTCAAGTGAAAGTATTATGAAGAGGAGTAGTGGTGTGGTCTATGTATAGGAAAATGTTATGGGAAGTAAACTTCCTGCCCTCTTTTTGCATGATGCTCTTTGATTGTGGCTGATGCAAAGGTTTATTTGTCTTATCATCACCTGCCACGTTCCCTGTGTGGTGTGATTAATAGGTCTCAAACTTTCTTGTTGCGGTGTCTTCTCTCTAAGATGACCAATTGAGTGGAATTCGATAGGGCTATGTGTGAGTGTAGAACTGAGGTAATTTTGATACCACTAAGGTAGTTGTTCTTCCTTAAGAACCTACAAATGGAAATCACAAAATGTATTGCTAGTAGGGTTCGATGAGTAGTGCCAGGATTGACTTTCACCCATCGCAGTTCTAAGGGTTTTCCCCTGCATGCATCAGCGATGGCGTGATGTCATCTCTGCCTTATCGCCCATCACTGATTGGTGTACTATTTTCCTCATGGCATCAGTGATATGCGATGCTTCCTTTTTTATCTTGCATTGCTATTAGTTCTTCATTTTCCACACCAAACTGGAGATGTGCGATGGCTCTTCCTTTATTTCGCCCATCGCTAATTTAATTTTTATTTTTCTCACATTAGAGATGTGCAATGGAGGCCCAATAAAGCTTGTGTGAGATGGTGGTGGAGCCTATAACTCATTTTTAATATTATCATTTGATAATGTTTAAAAGGTGAGTAAAATGAAAATGTGAGAAGCATAGGTATTATGGTTTTCTACAGCCAATAATAAATTAAAGCTCTAAAAGATAAATTTAAAGGAGCACAATAAAATATTTTAGCTACAATAAAATAGAGGCTTTGTGTGGCTAGAGAAATGATTAAAGGTAAATTGGGATTTTCAGAAATGAATGTTTTTTCATTATTAGAGTAAAAGGTTTTGAGCTGCAAATACAGTAAATGATAAATACACAGGTATAGAAGTTTTTATAGCTGAATGAAGGAGAGTAAAATATTTTCACGGAGAGCTTCTATTCTTCTACATTTGTAGCTACAAGGGAATAATGTGGAGTGGATATTTTCAATGGAAGGGAATAATGAATGATGGCTCATCAAGGGGAGGAATAAATTTTTGTTTGAGGGTAGGAGATGCAAGAGGTGTGAATCAAAGAGTATTGAAGATTCTTTGAAGGTTGGAGGTAGTTATTGATCTATAGGGTTGATTTTTCTAGGTGTTTGTATTAGATCTTCACTTAGGGTTTTGCATTTTCCTTTAAGTGTTGTTTTTTGCTCCAGTTTTTAGGAGAGGACTATTTTTTAATTAATCATAGAGAACATGTTGATGAGAATACAAAACATTTGATTCGAGTCTTAGGGTTTGAGTTTGTCAATATCTATGTAAATTTGATTGCAATACTAGAAAAATAATATTGAATGGTGCAAGTTTGACACTATTTTACTCTCCTATGTACTGGTTTTACAGATTATGAATAATATAATCAAGGTTATCTTATTTGTCTCTATCAATTTTAGATGGATGTGTGGCTCTATTCTTGTTTATTAATTCAAAGAATTAAGGGTTAAGCCACAATAGTGGTTTACAATTATAAGGAGGAAGGAATTTTCATTTTTTTTTGTTTTCACTATATTAAGGGGTTCGTTCGAACTAAGATGTTTGAACGAACCCTCTTAGAGGTTCGGTCGAACCCACTATTCAACCGAACCCCTCAATGAACATACAAAAAATTAATATTTTATTTATTTCGACCAAACCTGTTGAATTAGGGCATAAAAAAAAAAAAACTTGTCACTGTCGCACTCATTGGTCACATTCTTTTTTTGTTGCGGTGAATGGAGAACGTGAAAAACGTGCATGAGCTTGAAAGCCACAGTTCATCAACCTTCAACCTTGACCTCCATAGTGAGCAGTAGGTTAGTAAACTTGAAATTGGGTTTCAAACTGCATTTGTTTGAAAAAAATTTAAACCCTAAATGTAAAATGTGAAATGTGAAATGTTTGAAATTTACAGTAGATTTGAAATTAAGTTTGTTGAAATTGAAATTACATTTTCTTGGAAGTTTCTAAAGCCTTTTCAACAAATTTAATTTCTATTATGCTTTGATGAATGTTCATACCCTATTTCAAAGCTTCAATTTTTGCACGGGTCGGGTAGGGAGTGTTGAATTTGGCTTAGTTGGTAATTCCATTTGCTTGAAATATTTTACAAACCCATTTTTAAAATCTGTCAAACAATTAATGTGCCTTGTCTATGCTTCCACATTTTGTATACATTTCTGCCAAGACACCTGCCAATTGCATTTGCTTGAATGTTTCTAAAGCCTTGTTAATAGATTTATTTGAGGCATTATATCAAATAGTTCATGTGCCTTCCACATTTTGCATAAATTTCTATCAGGGCACTTGCAATTGCAACTACAACATCTGATAAAATTCCCCCTTGATGATTTGATTGATGTCCATACCTTGTCCAAAGCTCCCATTTTTGCACAAGCAAAGGGAAGGTTGTGGAATTTGACTTTATAGCTACCAATTGCATTTGCTTGAAAGTTTCTAAAGCCTTTTCAACAAACCCATTTGTTGCATAAAGTTGTTTTCATCACCATGTTTGATAAAATATAATGAAATTAAGATATTAGTAACCATTGATGTTTATTACATTGTAGAATTTTAAAATTTTGATGTATCCTTGAACTTGTAAAATTCAAATATTTTATTCTTGTAATAAAATTTTCATAATGTTTGTACATACAATAGGAAACTTGGTAACATTGAAGAAAATCATTGAAACTTGCAATGTTATAAGGAAATTTGACTTGATCCCTTCTTGTGCATAGTCAAGCCTCATTGATTAATTCCTTGATTTTGATAACCTTTAGAAGACAACAAGTAGCAAATGTGATTGGGATTATACGTATGTAATTATGCTTAGTGTTTGAAATTTAATATTTTGTGTAATGGAATGTGATGCATTGTCCATGTTAAAGAGACCTAGTGTAAGAAAGTTAGGGTAACTTTAAGATTTTTTTTATACAAGGGTTGGTGTAGTTGATGTGACTAATCAAGAGATTGTGTAGTGATAATTGACTAATTATTTGTAAAATAAAGACAAAGTTGGGTTTTCTTAAAAATGGATCAAATTTATAGATATATTGAGGATATAGATGACCTAGGGTGATGTCCTTTTACACATGTCCTAGGGAATAATTTGAAAGTTTTGGCATAGAAATTGATGGGTAAAGACAAGTTGGAACTCAAAATTTTGGCAAATCCTCACCCACGAATTTGAACTAGTTCAAGGCACTTGCATTTTTGAATCTAGTAAAGAAAATTTAATGTTCTAAAAGCTTGAATTATTTTTAGCAAGGATAACATGATATTTTTTAAGTACAAGTTTAAGTTTAAATCTTGCAAGAAAGCTAAATTGAAATCAAAATTATATGTTTGAGGCAATGCATATAAGACACCCATACAAAATAGTACAAAAGAAAGAGAAAAAATGTAAAGAATGCACTTGTAACCTATACTTGAGAGCATTAAAATTTTGAAATTAAACATAAAAAATAATACGATTTATAAATTAAATGCATGCGAAGGCTAAATTATATAATATCAAAAAAGACTATTTTAAAGTTTAAATTTATATTTTAATTTTAGGGTTAATACTTCTGGTTGAATTTATGAATTAGAAATAGAAATTTTGAAAGGGCCCCACCCTTTTACAAAGACCAATAAAGAGACAATAAAGAGACAAAAGGATCAATAATATTGTCATGGAACAACAACAAGAAAAATATAGTTGTAAGTTAGAAAAATAACATCCAATTAGAAATACTCCACCAATAGTGGCAATGTATCTAATAAAGAGGGTCATTTTCCAAAAAAAAAATAGTAGATCTATCATTTCACAACTTGAATCCAAAATTCTTCAAGGAACTATATCTTATTGTCAACCTTATCCTTTTCCATGAATGAACCTAGTTCCTTTCTAATGGAGTTGCCAACTTGAGACTAAAGGGAATAAAGGGTTCCTATAATCTTCTGAACCTAAACCTTCTTCATATTTCTAAATTATTAGAAGTAATACAAAGAGGTGAATGTTGCAATTCAAGAGAATGGTAGAGGCAATGAACTCCAACTAATCCATCTCTAACATGATTCTTGTCTCTACCAATCTCCTCTAAATTTCTCTTGACAAGACCTTCTAAATTAGTCATGTCTACAAGAGGACCAACCACCCCTCAATTATGCCCAAAGGGAGCCTCAACCAAATCCTAAGGTAAACAAGGCTCCATCTGATCCTTATGCATTTTGTTCAACCTTTCCTTCCTCTAAAATTCCTACACCTATAAAATGCATAGCTAGACACATGACAATCCAATGAAAACACAAGAAAATCCTATAGCATGGCATGTTGAACCCACATAACCAAATTCAAAAATAATTTAATCTATAAGTATAAATAGTTTGATGGTAGAAACTTTATACTTATAAAAATATGATAAATGTGTGATTATTTTTCTTTCCAATCTATAAATTTTTGATGTGCTTGGCTATATAATTGAGATGATTCACTCATAATGTAATGATACAAATTTAGTATGTATCAAAGAAATATTTTTGAGACATCAAGCTACCATTCTACATAACTCATGGAAATAAGAATATTATTTTATTTTAACTAAAGAAATTGTGTGTACTCTAGATCTTGAATTACTAATTAATTTTGAATTATACACTTATAATTTAAAATAAAAGCATCCTTTGTAACATGGAATAGATAGGTTAATTAATGAAATAAAATATGATTTTATATTAAGAAAAATTTACAAATATATGGAACTCATACATTGAGAAATTGACTAAGACAACTTTGTATGAGAATTAAGATGAGAATAATTTATATACGTTCTTTCAATAATTAACATTAGAAATTAATACTTGGCTCATATTGTATAATCAAACTAGAAACCAACAATGGAAGATTGAGTCTCAACTAATAATTCCACCTTAGAGATAACATCCATACTAGAATCCAACAACTAAAGACCAAATTTCATAAATAAAGTTCATGTGTTATATATCACGCCTTTGAGGGGTCCAAAAGTACCATGAGCCTTTTGAAATCCTTCTCCATCTAAATACATCCATTCCAAGACCATTGGGAGGTGGGTAGATCCCAAGTTCCTTAATTTCTTGTAGGAATTTAATCAAGAGTAGGACATTGTGACTTTGGCATGCAAATTTAAATCTAAATGCGCATCCAAAAAATACAAATTCATAACTAAATTTAATTCAAAAAGTGGGTCATCTATGGCCTTCTATAAACTTCTCGAAGATGTCATTCCCATAAATGATAAATTAAAAGTTAAGTTATGACCTTCACCAAAATGACATGAAATTATCTTTCTAAGATGTCATATTTGCATAAATCCCTCAAAGAAATTTTTTAACTAATTTTAAACACTCAAAAAAATACATATATATAAATATATACTTCATTTATAAATTCTTGGAATATATCAATCCATCACAATTAAATTCTTAGACATCGTGCATAATATTTTTGATGTATTCACAAAGCCACCTAGGGTCTCATAAGACTTGAGTAGGTGAATACCAATATGCATATCTAATGGTGGGGTAAATGGAGGGGGATTAAGAGTAATTTCATAAATATCTATTACTTATTTTGCAATCCAATATATTGGTTGGAGAGGTTGCATTTGAATAGAAAGAGTGAAGATAAGGTCTATTAAAATATGACTCACCATCTTCTCTATTCTTAGGATTTTGGAGTTTATCAAAATATCCTTTGTCGATCTCAACCAATCTTTGCTTCAACTTCCAAATCATCCACACAATCCTCCTTGAAATATTCAATATATAATCCTTGACATAGCTTTTCATATCAAAGGATAATATGGTTCTATAATTTTAAACTATTTCCAATTTTGAAATCTAAATACAATCAATAATCTATTTAATCGAACAATAATCATAATTTTAAGGAAAAAATAAATTACTTGAATCTTTTTAAGGTCTCTTATTAGATTCTACTTACTCTAGAGCTTAAATTTAAAAAACAACATTAAAATCCACAAAACAAATTTCAAAGACATAATAAATTATTACAATATTATTTAAAAATTTAATTGTAATGAACATGTTATAGTAATAAATATTCAAATTTTAAATCTATGAAAATATATAACCAAATTATCCCTAGTTTTCATCTATCATTTGTGATGATAATGTTGAATATTATAATTTTTTAGGCCAATCTTTAGGCACTAATTCACCATTGTTAAAATGATCCTTAGTTTATTCTTTGTTTTTTTCATGATTATAAATTTTTACAATTTCTATTAAACCAAACTCAAAATAATGGTATAGATTAAGATTCTTGTCTTTATCCTACATTTGGGTCATGTTTTATTCTCGATTTATTATCATAATTAGAAGTTGTATAAATTGTTATTATATATTTTTTAACATATATAAAATGTATGGTTGGATTAGTGAGATATTTATAGTTCAAGTATGCAATATGAAGTCAAACTTTGTTAGATTTGATTCTTAATAAATTAGTTTTAACAATTCAATTTATAGCTTTATGCAATCTATAAGTTTAAATAGTTTTATGGTATCTAAACTTTATACATATAACAATATGATAAATGTGTGATTATTTCTCTTTCCAATCTATAATTTTTTGATGTTCTTGGCTATATAATTGAGATGATTCACTCATAATGTAATGATAAAATTCATCCTCATATGGAGGATTTTATATTATCTTCCATTAAATTCATCCTCTTTATGAGATTCTTATGGAATATTGATATTCTAGTGTGAATTCTTAATTTTAGACATATCTTAACTAGATAAATTTAGGTTCAATGAAGGAAATAGAACTTTTTTTTCACTTACGTAATCCTATTTTGAAGTTTATTTATGTTAACAACTATTAAATTAGATATTTTAATCCCCAATTATTTTCAAATAATTTTACACTAATCCTTGTTTTCTTATTCTTTCTTTCATTGTTTCATTTAAAATTTGAACCATTTAAGGATGATATGTTATAGATTATAGTTGTCTTCTACTTCTTTTTAAATTGTTCAACGCTCTCATGGTCTAAATAATTTTACATTCAACAACCATTTCTAAAGTATATTATATTCCCAACCTCTTCCCCTATTTAACACACTCATAAACCTTGTTTCTGATAAGGGAAAAAATGGGTTTTACAGGGACCCAAACCCACAAAGTTCACAAACAAGATAAAGATAAAGCATTAAAGTTCACAGAAGCAAGAAGGTTGCAAAGAAAAAAGAACCATAACAAAGCAGCAACCCCCAAACAAAGGCTACCAAAAAAAACCCTCCAGAAGCCCAAACAAAAAAACCAGAAACAGTTAATCTAAGGACTTTAACACTTCTGTTGTCTCAGCTTCCAGGTTCTGCATCTCCTGGACACTTGTCTTAAAGGTTTGAACCATCTGTGGAGAGGGAGGTGATTTCCTCTTCAGGTTGGCTCTAGTTCTCTTCGATAACCCTGTATCCTCTTCCTTGCTTTTGTCTTTATCTTCTTCCAAGTAAACAACCAGTGAACCCTATTGCGACTTATCCAACTTTTTTATCATAGCGTTAATAATAATGTCATTGTGCCTTGCCATTCTGTGGTTTTGTTACGTAGTCGTTTTCATAATGTTTTCAATTTTTTTAATCTCAGCTTCCAGCACCTTGTCCTTTCCCTCATTATCCTCGACCTCCTTCCTAATGATGTTCTCATTCCGCACCCCTTCCGCCTTACTCAGAGAGGACATTTTTACTTCCAATTCTTCCAATTTTCTATGGAGGGCCCTATTTTTGATATTCAAGTCATTAATCTCATGAAAATCCCATCTCATCACTCTAAAATAGTTGACTACACCATTCTTGGCAATGGCCAGGACATCAATAGATGAATCCCTATCTTGTTTGAAGAAGCTATCATCTAGGTCAAGGGTTCTTAGGGACCTGGGTCTTTCATCTCTATCTATTGCTAGGTAGGATGAGGAAGAGTCCTTGCTAGCTTCAGGGTCCTCGGTTTTATCCTCAAGGGTATCCTTAGAGTAGGGGACTAATTTTTTGGCAGGGGAACCCTTTTGGGCACATTTAGCTTTAGGGGCTAAACTACTAGGCTCATTCACAGTGCTTGCTTTCACAAGATGGGGTTTGCGAGGTTGATTTTTCTTTCCATAAAGGATAGGGGAAGGAGGGTCCACAACAATTCTCTCCAGGTTTAACAAAGAGTTGTCCTCCGAGTCACTAGTTTCAGTGTCATAATCCTCAGAGGCTAAAATGGCAATAGGGTCAAAAGGGGCCAACAAGTTTTGAAAGTGTTCATAGATCAATCTGATAAGCCTAGTATGTAAAATAGGATTTATTTTGGGGTTTTTTTATGGTCATCAAGACTATTGCTCAAAGAATGAAAAAAGTAATGAGGAAGAGATACCCTACCTTGTGGCGAAAATGGTTGAGTAGGGCAAAGTGATACCCATAAGCCCTAGTAAATCTCCCATCCAAGGCAATATACTCCATGATGATATGAAGGAATTTTCCCTAGAGAACTTTAATGGAGTTGGCCTTGAAGTAGCTGTTGGAAAATTTAACCAATTTCAATTTCTCCTTTTCTTTCTTCGGGAATCTAATCACCACCTCATATGAAAATCTTATGTCATGAAACAATTTCAAGCTCTCGGTGGACATACTAGTCACCTCTCCTATTAGGTTCTCATCCAGCTTCACTTTCTTACTAAAAATGATAATTTCTTCGTTGTTCCAGTTCTTCTCGAAGTAGTCAGTAGCCTTCGGGTTAGGTTCGTGAAGTTTTTCCAGAAAAGGGAGCAATCTACCACATTTGACCTATTTCCAAACCTTCAGATTCCTTGCGTGCATTTCAAAGCTCTTCAGCTTGACCCTTTTCTTGTCTCCTCCCATTTTAATAGGAACTTCTCTGCAATATTTACTAGAGCAGAAGTCCTGATACAAAGTAGCATTTTCAAACTAGTATGCCCACAAAGCGTGCCACACTTTTTTGCTAGGTAAGTTAATTAACTTAGCCCCATCAAATCTTATGATTTTGATGTACTTAACGCGTTCCCTTTTCATCATTAAAAGGGCTTGCTTCTTTCCCATGTGTAACATCATAATCCAATAATTCCCTTACCTCAGCACCCAAGTCCCTGACATTCTATCATGTGCACAATCCTTTCTATTTGACCCCTTCATTCGCAAAATAATCTGCAACACTATTGGCTTCCCTATAGGCATGATAAATTTTTATTTTATCGAACTTGACTAAGATTGATTTGGCTTCTTTGATCTAGTTCTTAATGGTCCAAGAAGGGGGGATCCTACCTAAGATACACTCAATGATGTTTTTGGAATCCCCTTAGAGCCAAATATTTTTAATATTCATTCTATGAGCTAGATTTATGACTTGAAAAGCTCCAACCTCCACCACATGATTGGTTTGGGATCCTAGGGATGTGGCCACCACTGCTATAAAATTACCATTAGAATTCCTAAGCACTCCACCACTTCCTACCACCCCCGGATTTCCTGTCACCACCCCATTGAAATTGGCTTTTACTCATCCATTTGGTGGAAAAGTCCAGCTAACTCCCTCGCTGTATTTCTTAGCTGGTTTAGAAGCCCTTGACATGTCAATTTTGAGCTTCCAATCCTTAGCTATCATTAAATCATAGGGAGTACACACCGCTACCTCTAGATCAAAGTCCTTTTGGGGGATAGCATTAAAGTTTTCCATCATTAACCTGAGAATTTTATCAAACACAATAGACTTTGACATCTCCTTGTCCCTATAGAGTTTATTATTTCATTCTTTCCAAACTCCCCAAGCAACATAAGGGAAGGTAAAATCCCATAGCCTTCGAATGGAAGGGTTATGAGAAGGAGCTTTCCATTGAGAGAAAAATCTTCAATTGACAAGGGGAACACCCAAGATATCTTCCAAAGAGTCAAAAAAAATTCCCATATTGAAGTTGCGAACGGGAAATGAAGAAACAAATGGCTAACTGACTCCGCTTCATTCTTGCAAAGATAGCATATGTTGGGAATTTGGAATCCACGCTTGTAGAGATTTTCAACCATGAGTACCTTATTTTGAAGAAGAATCCAGAAAAAAATGTTGACTTTGGCTGTCAGGTGTTTAATCTAAGCTTTCACCCAAAAAGGAGGGGGAACTTGGGAAAAGGACAACATAGCGACTACCAAAGACATAGAGAAGTTGTCGGATGAGTTGTCTTTCCATACGAGACAATCATCCATCTGGTTCTGGCCTAATCTTACCACCATCAAAGGGGATTAAATCGGGGCCAATTCTTGGCCAAACTGACATAAATCTACCTAACTTCCTTCATGCCAGTAATCTTTAACATACAAACCAAAAGTTGCTTTACATATTTCTACCCATCTATTGAATCTTTCAATTTTGATACTCATAAAACTTGTTACTAATCTAATTTGAAGAGGTGTAACAACCAATCTTAGAGGGATCCTCATCCATAGGAGAGAGAAGGGAGCCATCAATCTAGGCTCTAGTACTATTCTAGAAATAGTAGAACTAGAAGCTAGAATCCTAACAATGATAGCCAAGTTGTATAATACACAAAGTTTTCATTTTCAAGGGATTGGGGAACACTTATTGGATGGGTATTATTTCCCCTTCACCACATTTTGATTAGGATTAAGAATTGAAATAATAAAATTCTCAAATTGGTATAAGAAAAAAATAAGCCCTTAGTGGAGGGGAGCTCATTTTTTTCCCATGTGCAAATCTAATAATAGATTTCTTAAATTACATGAGTAAATGAAAAGGGAAGCTAACAAGTCACATGCATCTAAGATTATTTATAAGATAAAATTTATAAGATAAGCAACATTTATAGTTTCCTTCTAGGATGAAATAAATAATCAAATAGAAACATTTATATACTTGTGAGGAAATCATCTATATTTTCCTTCCTCTTATATTTACTTTCTTTATGAGACTTCAAGCCCTTCATGGATAAACCACTTGTAGTAGCTCAATACCTTCCTCAATGGATTTAAAGGTTAACCTCCTTACTTTTTAACCAAAATTTTAATAACATTCAATTTTGTGTAATTTATGTCCACTATTATCATTTTAATTCAAAATAATGTAAGAAATTTATATATTTATTTAAAAATTAAAAAATCTTAAAATAATAGTTTTAAATTAATTGAAAACATGGTTGGACCCCTCTAATTTTGTGGAACTATTTCTTAAAAGCTATTTTAGTTGAATTTTATATAATAGGCAAAGGAAGCCACATATGGCATTAAGACCTTCCTTGATGGTCTTTAAGTTAGGAAATTTTTAATTTCATTCATAGGTCTTGAGTTATTTTAAACAAAAGTTATGTTTGGAAAAATGTATTTGGTACAAACTCCCAAAAAAATTAATGTTATATGTTTATGCTATTAACACATGAAATTTTGGGCCTTAAAATAGCCACATCATCCCCATATTTTAATACAAATGAGACATTGAGGCTTTATGTCACTTATAATAGATCTACAATTAGTTGATATAGCTCCATTTAGATCAATCCATATATCCTAATTTCTATCAAATCATAGGGTGTCAATTTCAATAATTACACAATGAAGCACATACAATTTTTCATTTAATAGTAGAGGGAACTATCTTATTATACCATTAAAATAAAATATAGGTCCTCAATATTTTTCATCTTTATTTTCCATCATTACATTGAACCTTATAAGGGACATCTTCATTGGTAATCATCTAATGCATAAAGACAAATAATGTCAAACAATAGCCAAGTTAATTTTATAAATAACTTAAAATAATTTATAACATGGGTAAACAGTAGAGTCAATAGCATAATCTATCATATACTTATCAATCAAATTTCATAGATCATGTCTATTGTTCTAATGACTAGCTTCCAAATAAAAGCATCCTTCTAAATAAATTAAAATGTTCAATTATGGTTACATGTTACCAATTTTACTTCTTGTAAAATAATATAATCAATAGACTCATTAAAAATTATATTTACAAGCTTATCATCTGTCTCATTTTCTTCTCTTATTTGTTCCTTCAATAATGACTAGATTGATTTTACATGACCACCAATGTTAAGTAATGATGCTTTGTGTGCAATCTAGTAATTTGAATGTTTTGAAATTATTAAAAATTATGATAGATGTCGAATTTTTTTTGGTAATGGTATGAAAATATTCTTGATGAGTAGATGAATTATTACAACTATTTTAGATTTGTATTCCCTTTATCTAGATATATTATTTACCAAGGTCTCATTGCTCTTTTAGGTGTACATACATATATATAACATAGAAAATACAAATCATGTTCCACCTCCAGATTATTTGTTTAAAAATACCACTAATGAGATTAAAAAATTGGGACTCATTAGCACAAGGTGCAAACCCAGGGATATATTATGAACCATGCATGTCAATATTACATAGTTTAGAAAAACTAAGAGATGAACTTGAGAGGACTAGTGCATTTTCCCCAGATAAAGTAGCTGTTATTCTTTCCCGCAAGCGGAAAGAAGTGCATGGTGATGTTCCCCTTAAACAAATACAGGATAGTGTGACCAAAGAAATGATAAAAAACACTTGTTTTCCTTTTTATCAAAATGTACGTAAGGTTAGGGGATACCAAGTCACTAGATGTGTTGATAGTGCTATGGCTGAATTGATCTACCCATGATTTCTCACAGTACATGGTCAATACCCAAACAATGACTAGATTCCATTATATTTTGTTCAATAGTTGTATGATGAGGTCCATTTGGGCCTCAAAGTCGACTACCTAGACATTCCACCATATGTTGGTCAAGGGCATGGCAAGATTGTAGATAGGCCCACCTATCGTCGAGCAGATAGACCAACCCCAATGTTTAGGGCATTGGTTGGCAAGAGGTCTCCTGTTCTCACCCCAACTCTAGCCCCCATAGCAGATGAGGTTGTCGTTGCTTCCAAAATGGAAGCAATTAACACTATAGGCGACATTGCGGTTGACACCACTAGGATATCTGATGATTGTGTAGGTCATATTTGATGTCCAGAAATTCCTGATCCATGCCATTTTTAGCACAGTGGACCACCATGGATCCTTTTACAGCGGCTGACATCCTTACTCCCACACAGCTTGATGCACTTACGGGAGATATGGCATGTAGGACTCTGCCTTGTTTGGCTGAGGACCTGTTGGAGGCATATGCCCACATTGCATCAGACTATGGGATTGGTATAGAGCATGTCAAAGATCGTTTGGCACATGGATTATGTTTAGCTCCAAGATCCCATCACTCTCATCCAAACAATAGTGTGCGTCAGGTTCCACCTACAGTTCATTCGGTAGCTGCACAGACTATGGGTTTTATTGATATGTTGATTGGTTCTGGTTCATCATCGTCGATGCCATCTCACCTTCATAGTCCTCTACATTCAACATTTATGACATGACATGGTATAGATCAGATGGATGCAGATGTTGATTTGTCGCTTGACCATTTGGTGGATATGGTAGAGGGAACCATTTCAAAGGACTTAGGTCATCCAATATCAGATGATGTGCATGTATGTGTGCATGTGCATGTTTTAATTCTTTTTTAATTCATTTTTAATTTTATTTTTAACTAGATATTCATGTAAGTTGATATATATGTATATATATTGTTACAGGTGGACATACCTCATGTCACTCCTAGCCTTGGTCCAAATCATGTACATGATCGACATGACTCTACGGATGAATCTGTTGCTAGTAGACATGTGAGTTTTAAATTTTTATATATACATGTGTATATGTACATGCAATATGTATGCATAAATCTAGATAGATATTTAAAAATACAAGTTCATTTAAAAATAACTTTCATAAAATTTATTTAATATAAATTATATGTATTTAACACATTTTGTACACAATTTTATTTGCAGGGCTCAACACATCTATTAGAGCAGGACCGTTCTCATTCAGATGGTAGTTTGACTAGGAGTCGACATTTCAATTAGGCCCTGGACACTAGATTTATGATCTTTACTACATGTATTTGCTTATATGATGATCTTTATTATTCAAAATTTGATGATCTCTAAATTACATTTGCTTATATGATATACATACATTTTCTTATTTGTTGATCTTTAGTATTCAACATTTGATGATCTCTAATTTACATTTGCTTATATGATATGTACATACATTTTCTTATATGATATATGCATACATTTGCCTCTTTGCTTATAACATTTGTTATGTTTATACATTGCATTTATTTACATGTATGTACATGTGTTTGCTTATGATTACATGTTTACATGATATATGTATGCATTTGCTTTAAATATTCAATATACATACATGTTTGCTTATTTGTTGATCTCTTACAACTTACATTTCCTTATATGATATACATTTGATCTCTAGTAGAATTTTAGGAAATCAATGCCACTTTATAATTAAGTTCATTCATGTTGATCACAATAAATATTTTTTTTAAATGACTTAAGCAACATGAACCATTGAGTTGAGAAAAAAATATAATCTTTTTGACAAGTAACTTGAAATTCAATTCAAATATAATTAAGAAAATTCAATTCAAATTATACCTCTATTATACATTTTTGGCAAGTAACAAAATCTAAAATTACTAGATATGTTGTGCATACCTATGCATTAAATAACAACAAACTCCACAATGAAATAACTTGTTTGTTTACCACTTGATTCATTTAAACTAGGATCTAATTATTCCGTGTACACTAGAATTATTTTTTTCCCATCCCATATTCATATAAATAGAAGCTTATTTTTCATTATTTTGGATATCAAATTGTAAGATTAATTCGCATTTATATCACTTGGAGCGCAAATTTTGGAGAAGAGGTTTTTGCACATTTATCAAGGAGGAAAATATTGGAGAGACAACTTTTCATTTTTATCAATCAAGCAAAAATTTGGAGGAGAATTTAACTAAGTTGGTAGAGGACTTGTTTTGAGTCATCTTTAAATTGAAGAAGAAAATGGGACAACTAAGAAAAAGAAAAAATGTGTCTCAAAGAAAATTGTCAAAAGAAGAAGAACAAAAGAGGCGTGAACAAAACTTGGAAAATTATCATAGAAAGAAACAAGGTACATACTTGTTTCTGCTCTCTCTCTCTCTCAAGTGTGTGTTTAGGACTTTTATTAACACCTCAATTTGTTTTCTTATAAATATATTTCCAATAGTCATCTTGCATAGACATTCCCTAAATTCTTTATCATCTATTTCCAATTTCTTTTATTCTATACAATTCTTAAGTTCAAGAATCTTTGATTTTATTTGTTTCAACTCCACTTAGATAACTCATAGTCTCAAACTTTCTTTACTTGCATGTAAATTCAAACAACAAGCAAAAATTTCTCAAGCTGGAGTCGAGCCAAATCTAGATATTGGATCAAACAAATCCGTTGAAGAACACATGGACCTTGAATTTAGGGAGGAGACCCAAGTTCAAACAATGCTTGTTGGAGAGGGGTCAAGATCACTTCCTTCTACTCATATGGATGAGCATATAAAACTAGCAGAAAATTCTCTCACTTATAGCATCATGTCTTATCACTTTGTTTGCTTGCATACATAAACTTCACTTATATAGCATCATCTCTCACTTTTGTTTGTAAAATATTTTGTAACATGTAGGAAGGGCTCAATAAGCAGGAAGTTCTCATGCTCGATTCGAGCCAAATCTAGACATTGGATCAAATGAATCCGCTCAAGAACACATGTTCCTTGAAGATAGGGAGGACGCCCAAGTTCAAACAATGCATGTTGGAGAGGGGTCAGGATCACTTCCTCCTACTAGTATGGATCAGCATATAAGACTAGCTGAAAAGGTGAGGAAACAAATTTCCCATAGAAATTTAGATCATTTACTTGAAATGGATATGGAGAAACTGAAATGTTATGCCAACCAGCCTTATAATAAGAGAAAGAGATCAATGACTAAATCTGTAAATGGAATAATCAATCATCATTTCAATCATCTTGATACACTTGAAAAAACCCAATTTTTATCACGTTTACTTCTTCGTGATGAGCTCAAAGAGTCATTACAATTGTTGGGTGTACATTCGGCATAAAATAAGAAGAAACACATGGGATTACAAAAGGATATTGTTGAAAATGTTAAAAAGGGTTTAGATTCCATTGGGAAAGGATCGCAATCAGTGGATAAGGCCACTACAAGAAGGGTGTTGTTGACATCTATTGTACATCAAGATATAGCAAGAAAAAGATAAATGTTTACATTTTCAACTAAAATTGGTTATAGTAGAACCACATTAATAAAATATGAGAAAAAGAGAAAGTTTTTGGATGAGAGTTTAGAAGGAAATTGGGCAATTATGTGTAGAGCTCCCCATTTTGACAGGATTGAATATGTTGTTAGGAACTTGGTCTCAGGTTTTTGGCATGATCAGACTCATCCATCATCAAATACTAGAGATGTCATGAGACACAGGATTGGACCTAGTATTTATGAAAATCATATCAAACATTGGCTAGAAATAACACAATTTGAGATGTATATGAACTTTTGTAATGCATATCCTCATATAAAGATTGGGAAAATAATGTTTCAAAGGTTAAATCCATATTATGTGAAGATAAACAAGTTTTTTGAAACTTGTTGTTGTTGTTATCATATTGAATTTGATCTCTACTATCAGGTGTTTCAAAAGATGAGAGAAGAAAGATGTGAGTTTCAAAATACACCTCCTAAACATGTAAGTTTGTTCATAAAGTCTATATTATGTGATCATGGAAATGGACCTCAAATAAACTGCATAAAATGAATTTGTGAGACATGTGGAAATTTGGCTAAATTTCCTTCAAGAATTGAGGATATTGACCTAACAAAGATAGTAAATTGCAAGAGGTAAGTACTGTTTTTAGATATTTTATTTGTTTCAATTTGATTAGATTGTTATTTAAATTATCTTTAATGTAATGTTTCATTGATTGTGTGGTTTATTACTTATTCACATATTTTACTCACATAGGTACAAGTATGTAAAGTTGCAAACAAATTTTGAGAAAGAATCCACAAGGTTGAACTATGTAGAAGAGGAGATTCCCATTGGAAAATTTATGGAATATTTTCAAAAATTGATATGACCATACATACATCATTCCTTTTTTGCTAAGTGGAAAGCACAACAATTCCAAACATTGAGAGATACTTTCCCACGTGGAACAGTTCTATCAGTAGTTGACTTTGTAGAAAATTACTCCTTTGTACATCAAAAGGAGATTCAATCAAAGTATTAATTTTTGAAGCAAATCACTATTATGGTTCATGTGTGTTATCGACATGCACAATCAGAATTAGATGGTGTTGAGAGTACAAATGAAGAACGAGCCATTAAGAAAGAATATCACTTTTATATTAGTGATGATAAAGAGCATGACACGCTTTTTGTCCAACATTGATTTACAATATTTTTTGAGAATTTGAGAAGCAGGGGTGTAAAATTTGAAAATCATTTTGTATGGTCAGATGGATATGTGATACAATTCAAATCTTCACGGTCATTCTATGCACTTTGTATATATCATAAAATCTACAAAATACCACATGCTTGGAATTTTTTTTAGAGTGGGCATGGAAAGGGTGAGCATGATGGAGCAGGAGCTTGCATAAACGAGCTTTAAGAAAGCATCAAATGAGTTATCTAGAAGATCGTATAGACAATGCACATGATGTTGTTGAATGGTGCAAGAAACACTTTGCATCAAATGTGGTCAGCACATCTTCAAGAACAAACTAACACATTACACATAGAGTGTTTTGGGAGATATCGGGTATGTATAAATTACATTAAATCAAAAATTTGAATTTATTTAAATTTAAATTTTTTATATATATACATATTTGTTCACATAATTTTGTTGTACATGTATCTAGGTGTGGACAAAAGATCGATACATGGTGCAAGAGGGTAGAAAAAAAAATATCTTTGCATTCTGTTAGGAGTTTAGATAGTCGTCATGGATGGACATTAGACTCAAGGGATTACTCTTGTTTTTGCACTGAGTGCATAGCAGGAAACTCTGATTATGCATGCAACAATCAAGAACTTGGATATGTTGGTAAATGGGATATAGTGCCACTAGTTGTTTCAGAAACATATGATGAAAATGAGGAAGAAATATTTGAAGACATTCCTTTGATTTCAATTGATTATGACCATATTTTAGGATTGGTTAGAAAAGGTACATGTGTAAGTTTTCAATAATTTAAATATTATATATATCTAGTTAATGATCTTTAGAGACATTTCTATTTTTTTTAGAATTTTTGTGTGTAAATTTGGTGTATAGGAGATGTTTTTGTAGTCATAGTAGAGCCTGGAAACATTGAAGGTTATAGCTATTATTTATTGTGTTGCACAGAAGAGAGGAATAAACTAACACAACCTGAAACAAGTGATGGAATGTCATTTCCCACAAGTGAGTTTGAATTTAAAATTTTATATACATTGTATTCACATGTGCACATTACATTATAAACATTAAATAAATATTGTACAAACCTTGAGCACAAAAATGTTGCACACATTCATATGTCTTACCTTAGGTTCATGTTTACCATGCATGTTTTGTTGTAGTGCAAGGGACATATCTAAAACAAGTAAAAGTTGTTCAGCATGGGATTCATTTTGTTGACTATAAACCTAATAACAAGGTATATCAATATAGTCACTTAATAATTGCTACCACCCTACATCTTCATGCAGTTCCATATGCACATGGCCGAAGAAAATGGAGACTAGATAGTGATGATCATCAAAAAATTCTACATGTTATTGAAGAGTGGGTTGAACCAGAATCTTTGACTTAGATTATATCCATGGGTTTCAAGTTCACTTGTAACCCTATACATGTTCAAGTGATAACTTATAGTAACTTGTACATAGTTGTAAATCATTTCGTGTAAATTACAATTATATGTACATATTTGTTCCATGGAAAATTCTTAAGTTCAAGAATCTTTGATAGCATTATCTCTCACTTTTTTTGGTTGCATGTAAACCCATATATATGCTTTCAATCCTTATTTGAAACCTAGTGAAGTTTTTTAAAATCATTTTTCCTCGATTACAATTATATACAACTTATATTTGTTTCATGGAATCCTTAAGTTTAAGAATCTTATATACAATTATATACAACTTATATAATTTTTTCCATCGAATTGTTCCATGGGAAATTATGTAAATTTTAAAATTAAGTATTATCTAATTATAAAATTATTGTACACATATATAAAACATAAATCAATGCAAATAAAAAAAATAAACCCTTAACCCTATAACCCTAAACCATTGTACCCCCTACCCTCTATCTCTCTCCCACTCTCTCTTGAAAGTCTCTCCCTCCTACCCACTCTTCCTCTCTCTTGTCTACCCTTAACCCTTAAACCCTAGTACCCCCTACCCATTATCTCTCTCCCACTCCCCCCACTCTCTCTCTCCCTCCCTCCTACCTCCCTCTCTCCCCTCTACCCTTAACCCTTAAACCCTAAACCCTTGTACCCCCTACCCTTTGTCTCTCTCACACAAGTCTCTCCCTCCTACCCTCATGCTCCCTTTCTCTCCCACTCCCTCCATATCTCTCTCTCAAGTCAATGATATGGGCCTTATGTAAATTTTTCCAGCCATACCTGCCATTCTCTCCAGTTGAAAAAATCCATGCAGGCCCATTAAAAAAAACATAAGAATAGTTAAAGAATACCCATAAGCACAAAGCTAATGAATCTTCAACTTCATTGCTCAAGTGATTTAAAGCATCAAAATAAAATAACTTTTTGGGTCTCTAAATCTTATACAGTATATGATATGAAGCAATTTCATCATTGTGGGAAAATCACTACATTAAAAAGATTTCTAGAGAAAATAAAATCTAGGAGGTTCGTAGGGTTGCAAATACATTAGAATTAGAATAGGAACAACTAAAAAAGGAGTGACTCATAATCTTTTTAACCACAGTTTACATTTTGAGAATACAAAAAATTTGGAATATGCATCATCAAATTAGTTAGGCTGTGCAAATGGACCTCATCTTTCAACCGAATATTCTCAATACGTAGTTGCTACTCTTGAAGACTAACTTCTGCAATAACAACAAGTGCTCCACAGTTGGTGCATATGGGATTTCTCATGGCTTCTTTAATTTCCATGTTCTCCAAGCGAAGCTTCTTGTTATCATGCCTGAGGAGAGTGTTTTCATGACACTCGTGTTGAGCCTGAAAATGCAAGATTTGAAAAGCCATGATTAGAAAAAAAATTAGTAATAAAGCAGGAAACCCTAAAATTCATCAATTTTGCAAGATTACTACAAAATTTCAATCATTTTGTTAATCCCTGGACATACTTTCATCTGGGTTCACCGATTCTGGAACCAATACTTAATGTAGCATGGTGCAAGCCCCAATTGCTTACTAAGAAGCTACCTTTGCTTCTCATCCGGGTGAGGGTACTCTTTGAAAAGCCTATAGCAAACCAAAAATAGCAATAAAGTCAGAAACAATTCAATTCTCAATGGAAGACAAGTATTAAATTGTTTAGTGAAAAAAAGACATATGCTTCCATCTCTTGAATCTGCTGAGGAGTATGCATGTGATAGCACTTCTTTTTGGGATGGTTATCTTCTTGCTCATCACTAGATTCATTCCCTTCCATGTTGTCACTGCCTCTGGACCTGCTCTCATGCTCTTCATCTCTTTGTAGATCCCAAGTTGAGACTCTCCACTACTGCTGCTAAACATGACTCCTTTTCCTTCCAAGCTACTTGTCTGTCTAACAATGCCCATCATAAATATATATTCACTTAAATATCTATAAAAAAAAAATTCCCCTAAGAAAATCAAATTAATATGCATTTCCACATCAATACCCATGTTTTTATGATTTTTGGTTGAAGAGAACACCTATCAGCATCAAGGAGAGCTTGGGTGCGGAGCTATAGATGTTCATTCATATTAGACTTTGGCTGAGGGGCAATGAAACAAGGCTATGCCATTCCAATATTGTTAGATGAGATCTCAGAAATCCCTTTTTTTTGAATCATTCCTGCACTCAAGTAAACTACCCAACCCAAAACTCATCCCAAAATGCTTTTCAACCATTTCTAATATATATAGTTTTTAATTATATACTTTTATATTATAATAATAATTATATATTATAATAATAATATAATTATTAAAATATATTGTAATAATAAGTATATTATATATTATAATAATAATATATAATTATTATAACATATTGTAATAATAAGTATATTATATAAATTATAATTTAAAAAGAATATAATTTACATTTATATTAATATTAAATATTATAAAATACAACGGGAAAAACAAAGAAATATATATTTAATAGAGGGGGTTCAACCGAACACCTTTAGCATGTTCGATTGAACCCCCTTTAAATCTAAGTTTTTATTATATTTGAAATGGGTTCGGTCGAATCCCCATTCGACCAAACATTTTATTTTTGTTCGACTGAACCCCCTTATTTTCACCTCCACCCTCTCAGGCACCAAAATTGCTTAGAATTTTTCCCTTCAAAGCTTGATTTGAGAATGAAAATGGAGGAGATTTCAGAAACCCAACTAGTATTAGGTTTCCCTCAAAATGAGCTATCCAACGAATATAATTTTAATATGTTTTGATTTTATTATCTATTTATTTTTTAAGTTTTATTAAATATAGGTTTTTCACCGAAAATGAAAACCTTTGTTCTGCACATGTGGAAAAATAGAAGATTATCAAAAAAAATTTAGAAAAATATGAGTGCACTAGATATTGCAGTCATTGATCCAACAAAAAAAAAATAAAAATTGATACATACATTAAAAGTTATGTGTTATATGGTCGTGTTATGTCTAAATTGTAATTGGTTTGACTTTGAAACTTGATTAAAGAAAAAATATTCAATGAAAAACTATCTAACCAAGTGGAAGCACTAGATACGGAAGTTAAAAATCTAAATTTGAAAGAATTAGAATTTTATCCTTCAAGGAAAAAAAGTTATACGTTATACGGTGTGCGTCACTTTTTAAAAATGTTGTTTTCTAAAAAAAAACCAGTTTTCATGGTAGATAGAAAAAGAAGTGCAATCTGATTCCAAAAATTTTGCAAAAAATAATTTTATAATCTATAGACAAAATGTGATGAGACTCTAGTTTGCATCATCTTCAAATTCCTTACAGTTTAACCGCTATAGGTGCCTAAATGTGAAGATTTAGTTAAAAAAAAATCAGTGTCCTGTTTGGCCAAAAATTGTAGACCACTATTGTAGGATCACCCTTAATGTAGGTGCTTGAATATGGTTGTGAATTTATATTAAACTACGTGTTGGGATACCAGTAAGAAGTAAAGGTTAAGACACAATGCTGGAAATACTGTAATGCAACATTTCAGAGCTACATATAATGTTAGGTGTGAAAATTGTATCAAATTATGTAGGTGTTTTAAGTTGAATCCAATCAAGGATGAGGAACTAATCTAAGTGTGCTATTCATGTTACATTTGTTGGTTAATTCAAAATCTAATCACAATTTATAATCAATTTACTTATCAATCTTGTTGTGGGTGTGTGGAATTCAATGAATCATATCTCTCAAGTTTAATGTGTACACTACCATGAAGGTTAGCCATACCTTCAGGGTATTGTGTCTATTAAGCATATAAAGGAGAATTATCTATTTACTGTGTGTTTTGATATTGTGGCACACAAGTATCTGAAAGCTCATTGTTGGGATTACCCTCCCAAGTTTAATAGAGCCTAAAGTGCAAGGGAGAAAAGGTTGTATATCAAGCTCTTGTTCATTGGCCGCTCACCTTGAAGATTCATGAGCATAAGGTTTGGCTACTCTTTAGAGGATTTTAAGGTTTTTCTAGAAAAAACACCAACAAATTGGTGACTTAGTTGGGGATGAACTTTGAAATTTTGTTGTAGATTGTCTTGTCAAAGAGTCATTGAAATCTTGAAATATTATTTGTAACTAGCGGTTAGAAGTTTTGGAGTTTTATTTTCCCATCGGAGTCACCAACAGATTGGAAATTCTGTTGGGGAGAATCAAAGGAGTATCCATTTGGAAAGAGTCAATAATTTGATGAATCTGAACATCTAGTTCATATATTGAGAAGTTTTCAAACTTGAAAGTGGTTGTGTTTTAGTAAATTTAAAAGAATTTATGTGTGACTATGTTGTTGGAGAAGATCAAGAAGGAAATTCATCTTTGAAGGAGCTTCATATTGCTTGAAGTTTAGTCCTCTATGAAGAGAGGTGGCGAATCTATCAAAAGAACCTGAGGAAGATGTGAAGAAAATTTTAGATCAATAAGGATTTCTAGTCAGGAAGAAGAATCCTTTGGTACAACGTGTCCAAGTATTTTTCATGTTTTGGTTTTCAAGAAGGATAAATTTTTATGTCAAAACCAAATTTGAAAGTCTTTAAAAATTTGGTTCCCTATTCAATGAAATTAACCACTAAGGAAGAGAAATAGTAGTGATAGGCTTGTATACTTCTGTATTACTAGATTACATTATCTATCATGAAGTGAAGTATGCAATATTTTTGAAGAAACTCATTTAGAAGATCTTAAGCATGTTGAGATAGGAATTTGCATTGTAAAAACTTAAGATTAGGTTGCAAAAGAAGTTTCATTTGCCTTGTGTAACTACAAAGTTGATAGGAAAAGGCTTGTAGAGGTATAAGAAAATGTATCATCAACCAATGCATCTCTGTGTGGACCCAAATGTAACAATGCGTAGTGTACTTCCCTTGTCATGTAATAAAAGAAGTTTCAACATTGAGAGACATACAACCATCAATTTCAGTGGAATTAATGGTTACCCAAATGTTATTCCACCTAAAATTAGAAGTAAGCTACCAAAATTCAATGGTACAAGGAGTGAGTTGGCTAATAATCATCTACATTAATTCAATAATCTAATGGATGATTATAGAGTTAACCCTGAGGATGTAATCATGAGGCTATTTGTTCAGTCTCTAAAGGGAGATTCAAGAGATTGGTTCTCTGATTTACCAACATGCTCTATCTATTCTTGGAGGAGTTTAGAGCAATGTTCATTGAGAAATTTGGTTAGAGAATCAATACTAGTTATGTGCTCAATAAATTTATGAGTATTGAGAAAGAAGAGGACAAGCTAGTTCCCGCATTTAATCAAAGATTTGCTAAAACATTGAGGGATATTCCTAATTTTTTTAGACTAAGTGATGCAGTGTGTTTGGTTGTCTATTTGGGAGATTTTGATAATGAGATGAGCTATCTGCTGAGAGATAAGGATCTTAAAACTTGCATTAGGCCTATGAAATATCCATGAATATTGAAAACAACCAGAAATATGGAATGCACAAGGGTCATTTGTCTGCAAATGTTTGCTTCCCTGAGACACCAAATGTTGATGAGAGGTGTTGGTCAGAAATTGAAAATGAATGTCATAACACTTACACCCCCGGTGTCCTAGCCTACACATCATTCCATAATATTGATCACATAGAGCCCCAAAAAAGTGGTCAAGAATTTGCATGCATTTGTTATCCTATGGTCTATATTCAAGCCCTCTCTTGCATAAAGAAACATGAGGGAGAATCATCATATGATCTCTATGAAAGATTTATGGATCTACTTTGAATACAATTCTTGAGTGTCACAAACCTATAAATTTAGTATGCATTGATTTATTTTATGAATCTTATGAACCAAGTTTGCATTCTCTTCCAAAGGAGTTGAAGCCTATTAAGCTTGAACAAGTGTGCAAATACTTTTCTCTTTTTGAAAATATTAGAGATGATCATCAAGAAGCTATCATGTTTTCAAGCTATGATGATAATGATTTTGTTGCTCCATATGACTTAAGAAATGAGATATCACATGAAGAAGAAGAGAGTAAATCAGAGGTTGAAAATGCATACCTCAGTGAGCATTTGAATAATGTGGTACATATGCATCTATGGATAGCATTCATTAAGATTCAAATGCACTACATGACGCAGGTGATAAAGAGATGGAAACAATTTCAAATATTCGACATATCACACCATGTAATGGAACTACTAGTTGTTCTAGTGATGAGATCACAAAGAGGGTCCATCTGTGGTCTTATGGTTCAGATGAATCTAGTGACTTGTTTTAAGACAAGAGGGATAATGAGATAATGTATTCATCATTAAGTATACAACAACCATGTAGACCTAATTACAATATTGCCAGGGTTAAAAACTTTGTCAATAGTGAGCTTGGTGTCATTGAGCCTGTTCATAAATATTCAACTCATGAGATTGATCATGTTGATTGTTATTCTATTGGTCATAGAAGCTTGTATGGAGTAGAGTTGGAAAGTTTTACATCAAATAAGGATAAAATTAGCAGGAAAGATGTTGATGACATGAGTTCACTCTCAGATGATCAAGTTATGCGTTATGATTAGAATTTGAGTAATAGGATGCCACCATTTTTTGTTGATAGTGCTATGGAGCTTGAAGAGTCTTCTGACCATGCTATATCAGATTATGTGGATATGGAAGAAATTTTAGATATGTGTACTGAACAATCAAAGGACGAAATGAGAGATAGTATTGGTTGTTGTGAGTTCATGGTTGATTGTGATTATGCCTATGAAGACGACACTAACTATGGTGTTTCAGAATATAATGATGATATCGAAGAGTTAGACTTGCATGCTAAGGAGGCAGAGGATTTTATGTCAAAAATAACTGTAATGGAAAACCCCTTATTTGATGAGCCTCCATCTTCACTAGAGATGAGAAATAATGATCCTTATTGGTGCAAAGATAATCCATTCTTTGTTCAGGACTCTAATGATGCGTCTAACATAGGATCAAAATGTGGCCTTATGCAAACAAAGCAACACATTGATGTGCTCCTTGAGGGAATTTCCTATGAATGTTTTACATTTGATATAGATGTTGCAAGTAAGGTTGAGTATCATGATGCCAACTACTTGGAAGAGTATGAATACTTTCAGTTTCCAGTTTAGTTGGGAGGAATTTTGATGGAGCATGACAATAAGATGAAGAGCAAGGAATGTTATTTTTAGTATGAACATGTTTCATGTGATGAATATAACACATATGTGTCATGTGATGATGAATATTTCTAGTTAGTGTCTAATTGCAGATTGCAGATTGACAAAATTAATGGTGACAGTGGAAAGTTCAGACATGTGGTAGTGATGGTCAATGGCAATGCTAGTGACAGGGTTAGTTTGTGGGAAGTTCATGGCAGTGTTTTCAAACGTGGCCTAATTTAGATAGTAGAGAGCAAATTGTTTGATAGAGGTAGGGATTGGTACTTCATTTTTGGGGGCCCAGGGCCTCCAAGTGAAGATTGAAAAATGAGTTCCAATGCAGCATAAAGAGGACTTTGGTGCCCAATGTTCTGGCACATGGTCTGCTCTCCCAGAGATCTAGAATCTCACCATGCTTGCAAGGGGCATGTGTCCCCTGTCGGAGCCATTCATGGAACCTTCAAATTTAAAAAATTTTAAGTTCCCATCTTGAAAAATTTTATCTGCACACTCAAAAATGCCCCTGAAAAATCTACCCCAGTGACCTACTTTGGAGGGTCATAATTCATAGCCAATTGATTTTCATGCAAAATCCCTTGATGGGTGTATTCATTTGACATATGTGAACATGTATGTCTGATTTCAGCCTCTTGTGATGAGTTTTGATAGAGTTTTGTAAAGCAAAGCTAGAGGGTTCTAGGATTGTTTTGTTGTTTGCAAACTCTCAGGCCTGTGAAGTGGCCTTTTGTTTAGACTGATATTTCATAGCTGGATGATCGCCATGAAAAATGGATTGTTTCTCTACATTCCCCTCACATTCATATTCTCCCTTGTCTAGTTTCAGAGTCTCAAGATCAGATTTGATATTTTTACCAGGTCAAAAGCAAATGCAGTTTATTTTGTTTTCACACCTGCATTTTTTGAATGTTTCAAGGAGGCCAACTTTGACCCCCAATATCTAGTGAAAAATGTGGATTGAAAGAAATCTCTCTTGCACATATTCTCATTGGACCTAAATGATCTAGTGTTTCTAGTGGTAGCCTCCCAAGAGGTGATTTGATATTTTTTTAGGAAGGTGACTTAGTGAGCCCTAGTTGGTTTCTGGTAGGTACAATTGTAGAAATGTTTGAGTGAGCCACTTTGGTAGTGAATATCTTGCACTTGAGGATGAATTTTTCTAAGTCGTTTGTTGCACTGAGTTTTTAGTTCAAATGTCTACATGCATGTGCGTTCTCATGACTTCAGGAGGTCATTTGACTAGTTTTCCAAGGTGATTCTAGAGGCCCTTTGACCTATTTTGACTATTGTGCAAAATGCCTAAAAGTGGATCCTGATGGTTGCCCACTTCAAATTTTTCATACTAGATGCATATAGAAGTAGCCTCAGATCAATTCAAGGTAAAATATTGTATCAAAACAAAAAAAAATTAGCCCAGCCCACATGGGGACTCAACATGCTTTACATAGTTATGAGGTTGTAGGCATTCCAATGTTGGTAAAAGAAACACATTGATTCCTAGAAATACTCTCGGTGATGATTATGATTCATCTCAAAAATCAACATCCTACAAGATTGATCAACCTAATGCATCTGTTGATTCATCTAATGTGTCAAGTGAGACTGAAGTCTCTAACAACAAAGAGTGGAACATGAAATTCAAAGATGCTAAGAAACAACACTTTCTATTTGATGGGGTGGATTTCTATCATTTACAACATATAGGATTAAAGATGAATTATATGGCTTTAAAGGCTAAAAAAAATTCTCACTCTTTCCATTAAGTATCAGGTTGTTTCTCGTAGGGCACACTTTTGGTGTTTCACTTGTATTCCCATGGGATAAGATGAGTTTCATATGCAAACATGAGTCAATACCTTCTTGCAACTACTACTACGACATGGGCCATGATTATACATTTTCAACATTCAAGAGTCTTCTTGATGTGTTTGCAAATAGTGAACCTGCTAGTAGTGACTCAACATCAACAACATCTAGCAATAATGCTCCAAACCTATCACTCAATAAAGTTTCAAATACAAATTTTGGGAATGGTACAAGTGTAGTCATCAACTTAGAGTTGAGTCTACTTCATCTATACTTTGGTTATGGTGCTATGTCAACAAGATTGTGTACGGGCACAAACCTATTTTTCTTTACTCCTTTGTATTGATCTTGCTGAGTTGTTTGAACAGTTATATAATAGTGAAAGAGAAAACCGTTTTACACAGGCTAGCATAATTTATGGTTCCCTAATTTTGTGGGCGCATATCAAATCTTGTAGTTGCGGCTTAAGCTTCGAGTGAGAGGTGATTAAATTGAAAATTGGAGGATGCATTGAAGATGGATGCAAATACAACAAATTCCCTATTACATGCTTAGCATTGGTGGGACAAAAAACTAATAATATGCATAAAGCAAGAGGAGACTTTTGAGTTGTACAAAGTGACTCAAATGCGATGCATTATTCCGTTGACATTTCATTCGAAAGAATGAATTATTCTGCAGTTGTTATTAACAAGAGGGGGATCCAAGAACTCGACATCACATATGGAGAACGACATTGAAAATTGTTGGCACAGAAATCAGAAAACATTCTTTTTTGTAGAGGCAACCATTGTGCTTGATGTTGGATCAAATTTGACATTGCAAAGGAAATTTTTGCACAGGTTTAAGAAGCTTGATGATACATATTTGGTCAAAGGCCCGATGTGGTAGAAGGCCAAACACATGTATACTCTACGCAACAAAGCACTATTGGAACCTACGGTAAAAATGTATCAAGATTGTTTGAGGATATTCTATTTTGTGCTTAAACTTTATTCAACTTGAAGGTATAATGAAGAGGAGTAGTGGCATGACCTATGTATAAGAACATGTTATGAGCAGTACACTTCACACCCTCTTTTTGGATGATGTGCTTTGATTGTGGTTGATGCAAAGGGTTGCTTGTCCTATCATTACCTATGTATCTCTTATCACATTCCTTGTGTGGTGTGTTAACAGGTCTCAAAGTTTCTTGTTGCGGTGCCTACTCTCTAAGATGGTTGATTGAGTGGAATTTGACAGGGCTATGTTCAAGTGAAGAACTGAGGTGATTTTAATACCACTAAGGTGGTTATTCTTCATTGAGAACCTAGAAATGGAAATCATAGAACATATTGCTAGTAGGGTTCGATGAGCAATGCCATGATTGACTTTTTCCCATCGTAGTTCTCAGGGGTTTTCCCCTTCATGCATCAATGATGGCACGATGTCATCTCTACCATATTTCCCATCGCTGATTGGTGTATCATTTTCCTCATGGAATCAGTGATATGTGATGCTTCCCTTTTGTTTTTATCTCACATCACTATTAGTTCTTCATTTCCCACTCCAAATTGGAGATGTGTGATGGCTCTTCCTTTATTTTTCCCATTGTTGATTTAATTTTCTTCTTCTCTTCAAATTAAAGAGATGTGCAATGGAGGCCCAGTAAAGCTTGTGTGAGATGTTGGTGGGGCCCATAACTCATTTTTAATATTATCATTTGATAATGTTTTAAAGGTGAGTGAAAATGAAAATGTGAGAAGCATGAGTATTATGGTTTTCTATAGCCAATAATAAACTAAAGCCCTCACAAGTAAAAACCAAAATTTGAGTGGCTAAAAGATAAATTTAAAGGAGTTGTTAGTGCTCCAAACTTGCACCCCTCTGCCAAGTTGTGAAAGATCTCAAAAAATTTGGACTAACATGGGACTGCTTTTAGGTTGTGGGTATCTTATTGTGTAAGCAGACCTCCAGATTATGGGTTGGCTCCCCTTTTGATGTCACCTAAACTAATGATTTCTTGAGGAAAAGGGTAAAAAGATGCATAAAAATGAGAATTAACTAAAACTACTAAGGGTGATACACCAAAAACTAACTAAGACCTGTAAATAGCCTAAACAAATTTAAAATAGTGAAAATTTTTAGTTCACAGAACTCATTTTTACTTACATTCTTGCATCAGTAATTTATAAGGAGGTTTTTAGCAGAACTCTTAGAAGGAAAAACTTCACAACTAACAACACTTGCATTCATTGACATAGCTTATAACCTACAACAATGCATTTTTTATGCTAAACAGGTGCTTAACATTGAGACAAAACTACAAGGAAAGCTAGATTTCACAAGCAATTTGATCAATCACTAACTGCACACAACAAAACATAAAATGAGAAGGCAAATATTCAATGTCATTGATTCAAAGTACTCACTGGTATACAAGTTTATCACTAAGTTACAATACTGCTCCTACTGAGAAGATAACTCCAAAGCCAAGCTATCACTCTACTGGAAAGAAAGAACTAACTCTAATAACAAAGATTGAAGTTACTTAAGTAAAAATCAAATAAATCCCTCACACAAGTCCCTCTAGAAGGTTCTAGTTGGATGTAGCAGAAAAGGCCAAAAATAACCTTCTAAAATCACTCCAAACTTTCCTCCACCTGAAGCAAAGTCAAGCCAAGACTATAGTCACACTAAAAATGTGACAAAAATGCCTCCAAACAGCCCATTTCCTCCAAAATCATTCAAATACAACTTCCCACACATCTCTCATGCTTGTGAGTCATCATTTGTCTTCAAAATCCTTGACCCACACTTTTAGTGCTTTTGCAAAAGCACAAGACTCTAATTTGCATTCAAAGTAATGATTTGATTAAGTGATTCATAATACATCACTTAATCAAATTACTTTACATTTCAAAACAAATGCCAAAAAGAGGCCCCACCACCTCTTTGGATTACATCAATATTTGCATTATAAATGACATTAAATAAAAGTGATTTACAAATAACTTAAATAATGCCTAACAATTGATAAAAGATGCAAAATAAATGATATATTTTAAATGCTTGTAAAAGCATTCAAGCAAAAATTTAAAACTCCTCCAAGGCATTTGGTGAAATTTAACTCGCCTCCACTTTTGCATTTCAAATCCATAAGTGGCTTAGGACTATCACTTGGTCAACAACTCTTATTTCAAAACAAACAGAAAGACTAATGATTTGGCCTATGTGATCATAAGGGAACTCCAAATTCTTTGGAAAGCATGTTTTCAAAGTCTTGGAAGACTTAGCAGTTTTCAAAGATAGTGAAAAACACCAAGGCACATGGTCTTCAAATGAACATAAGGCAAAAATTTCCTAAGTCACAAAACTCCACTTCAAAGCCCACATAGCAATTAAATTGTGTTTGGAAATTAAAATACAAGGAAAAAATGCCTTGGCTGACCACCATAGGGTTTCAAACCCTAAACAAAACATGGGAAAAAGTGAAAAAACCATTCATTTGTGTCGAGCCTTCTAGAGAGCTCTATTTTGTTGCTATGGGGTTCGCTGGGTAGCACTGGAAAATGATTCTCTGCCTGATTTTTGACTAATTTTTTGATGTTCAGTTTTGTGGTTTCCACTAGGAAACAAGAGGTAACTATGATTTTGAATCAAATCTAGCTTTATTTTACCTTTTTGATAGTCAATTCATGAGTTAAAGTCATGGCCCTAAGTGATTTTCTAATCATTTCAAATGTTGACCTCCATTTTTTTGTGGTTATTATTTCTTCCTTCAGCTACCATGAGTGTGATCTTTGAAGCTCGAATGGAGGCTTTTCATGTGACAAAATGCTTGCATAACAATAAAAAATGAGCAATTTTAGCTCAGGTAAGCTCCACTCAGATCCATACCTTCTGATTTTTATCAAATAAAGCTCATACTCAAGCTTAACCATTGTCAAAATGAAGCACACTTAGCTTTTCTCTCTGTATTTGAATGTCGATGCAAAAAAAACCAAGTGGGTAGGTGACTTTGTGAAGAAAATTGGTTTCTTTTGGCCACGACCATGAAAGCATGCATGGGTTTTGATATACTTTTCTGCATTTTCTGTAGAATGATCTCCATTAAATATCTCTTTCACTTCCTCTGTATTTGCAATTTCAAAACCAACCTAGATGGGTTTTTTGACTTTTGACAAAAAAACCATATTTTGTAAAGAAAAGGAATACCTTCAGGCCACAACCAAGAATGTGAAATGGGTTTTGCTTTATTTCATTTTTTTTACAGAGGGTTTGAAATAGTCTTGTTGCTCTTTTGAAAACAAAAACTCCATGCTATTCCATTCAAATGTCTTTGTATTTGAACTTTTATCACAAACCCATATGGGTTTTGCATCTTGAGAAGAAAAACTAGATTTTCACCTCTGTATTTTCATTTTAAAGTGAAAACAAAAAATAGCTTTTGATTTTGTGAAGAAAACTCAGATCTTTAGGCCACGACTATACAGAAATAGCTGGTTTTTGAAATGTATTTCACTATTTTTTATTTGACTCAAAACCCCAAGTGGGTTCTTACACTTCGTCAGAAAAAAAGGAATTTTGTACATTATGGAGGGAAATACTCCACTACTTCTGTATTTTCAATTCCATGAACAAACCCTAGATGGGTTCTTGATATGTAGGCCATGACCATAGATAAATAGTTAGGTTATTTCCATTTTTTGTTTGCTCTAAATAATTTCATGAAATCTCACTTTCAAAACTTCTGAATTTGTAATTTTAATCACAAACTCAGATGAGTTTTTGTCAATGTGCAAGAAAGTGGCTTTTATCATATGAATAATGATAGAATATCTCAAGCCATGTTATGAAAGTGCTCTTTTAAATGGATTTTGGTCATTGTTCTTAATTGTTGTTTCTAAACATCAGATTATAATTTTTGTCCTTGTATTTGATATTCAACATTGTGTATCTTTGCATTGTGATTGAAATATTATCATTTATGAATATTCATTGTAGATATAAGAAAATGACTATTTTGGCTTCCATGTGAATTCATATGATGATGAAGATATACCTTGAACTATTCCACTATATTTTGCAAGCTTGTTGATTTATCAACTATTGGACCATAGTGATTATCCTTTCCTTGGCACCTTAAATCTGTTTATATGACTTGATTGATGTCCTCTTCACTATTTTTATTGTTGTTGCTACACTGAGTGTCAATGTATCCTTTGATGGTGTTAAAGGACCCTAGCAACATATGTAACCTTGACACTTAACTGACTTCCCTATGTGACTATAAAATTGCTTATGAGGACTGTACTGTAGTCTTTTTAACCTCCATCTTTTGAAGCTCTATCATATGAAGCTTTGGCCATGTCTTCCATACTTTCTTTGAAATTTTGGTTCTAAGACTGCCTTTACTTTGAACCTTTTATCTACCTTTGATAATGGTTGTCCCTTTAATTCCTTCCAAACACTCACTCGATCATATATTGATAGTTAATGGAACAATAAAGACTTAATCAAATTCGTCTCCTTATTTATGGAGTGTGCACTTTTCTTTTAAAAAACCATGTCCTACATGACACTTGTATCTTCTTCCCTTGATGATGACCTTCAAGTCCATTGATACTACAAGATTTTCCGTGTGAATGAAGGCTACTCTTTCATTGGATTTAGTGCATCTATTCTTTCATTTGATTTTAGTCCTCTTAATAGTCACTTAGAAGGCCTTCTCACTAAGCCATTGTCCTCAAATACTATTATTGTTCCTTCTATTCTTGGTTTGAAGGCATTTTACATCACTGAATTTATTGTATTCTCCTTAGTGTTCTTAAAATCCCCTTATGACTGCAATAGCATTATGGATTGCTAAATGTGTCCTTCATGACACTAACTTATTGTATTAACCTCATGTGGCTGAATTGTTAAGACTTTTCTTATCACTTTCTTTGTCCTTTGAATGCCCCTCTATGATTACTTTGTTTGTTCTTTGATTGTGACTTTTCTAGGATCAGGTCTAAAATTTTTGGAGACCTTAATGATTGAAAACATGGACTATCAATGCTTTTGACAACACTAATGGTTTTTCATGAATGTTTGCTTTACTATGAATAGTACCATGGAATGTCAAAAACCATAGATATATAGAGAAATGTCATAATGTGCATTGGATGACTACCCCTTGTTCTTTTACTTCAATTTTTTTCTTCTAAAAACAAAATTCCATTGTTGTTTATACTTGGAACAAGCTTTTGAAATTGCAATTGAAAATAAAGCATGTTCAGTGCCCTTTGCCATTCAAGTTGAGTATCTCTCACTGTTTGGTTGTTCATGTATGATTACTTGATACCTATGGCTAATCATTGTCTAGCACACCTTGATTTGATTTCTCCACTTTATAAGGGTTTCTCTTATATGCCCCGGCTGCTATGGTGGCTATGTTTTCAACTTCTCCTCAATTTTTGTCATGTGACTCTTCCTAGCAATTTAGTCCATGTTACTTGATTTTAGTTATATTGTTAAGTGAACTTAATGCTCATGATCCTCATGTATTTAGATCATTGTGGTTGTTCCATCATTATGAGGCATTGTGCATTGATTATTTTGACACAAGGTGTGCACTATAGGGGTATTGTATTCTGACTTTAGAACCTTTGTTTCCCTATAGCATACATTCATTGTTGTTGTCCTGTAGCATGAGATGTAGCATGCATTGTGCCCTTAGGACTGCCCCTTTCTATCTCTTAAAATTCATTGTGATATTCACTACCATCATGAACTTGGCTTCAAAATTAGTTTCATCTCTATGTTTCATGATTGCTTAATGAATATCAGTACTCTACCATTCCTTTTGCTTTAATCCTACTAGGAAGACATATGTCACTTATGGTGGTGACCTGAAATTTCACCATCCTAAGTGATGTGTGCTTGTATAATAGGGTTGAAGTGAGATGAATTGGACAGTGTCTTTCATGCAACAATGCATTATTATCTTTGTTCCTCCTTTCTTCCCCATATGACTCATGATGATTTTAGGCATGACTTGATGTTTCCTTCATTATTTTAAAAGATGCATAATTGAACTTGATGCATCACAAAAATGATTTACTTCTTTAATAAGGATCTACTTAAAATGATTGAAAGAAATGTCCAACAAAAT
>VDFB02281492.1:132418990-132472302 GCA_007258455.2 Sequoia sempervirens
AATGGTACAAGTGTAGTCATCAACTTAGAGTTGAGTCTACTTCATCTATACTTTGGTTATGGTGCTATGTCAACAAGATTGTGTACGGGCACAAACCTATTTTTCTTTACTCCTTTGTATTGATCTTGCTGAGTTGTTTGAACAGTTATATAATAGTGAAAGAGAAAACCGTTTTACACAGGCTAGCATAATTTATGGTTCCCTAATTTTGTGGGCGCATATCAAATCTTGTAGTTGCGGCTTAAGCTTCGAGTGAGAGGTGATTAAATTGAAAATTGGAGGATGCATTGAAGATGGATGCAAATACAACAAATTCCCTATTACATGCTTAGCATTGGTGGGACAAAAAACTAATAATATGCATAAAGCAAGAGGAGACTTTTGAGTTGTACAAAGTGACTCAAATGCGATGCATTATTCCGTTGACATTTCATTCGAAAGAATGAATTATTCTGCAGTTGTTATTAACAAGAGGGGGATCCAAGAACTCGACATCACATATGGAGAACGACATTGAAAATTGTTGGCACAGAAATCAGAAAACATTCTTTTTTGTAGAGGCAACCATTGTGCTTGATGTTGGATCAAATTTGACATTGCAAAGGAAATTTTTGCACAGGTTTAAGAAGCTTGATGATACATATTTGGTCAAAGGCCCGATGTGGTAGAAGGCCAAACACATGTATACTCTACGCAACAAAGCACTATTGGAACCTACGGTAAAAATGTATCAAGATTGTTTGAGGATATTCTATTTTGTGCTTAAACTTTATTCAACTTGAAGGTATAATGAAGAGGAGTAGTGGCATGACCTATGTATAAGAACATGTTATGAGCAGTACACTTCACACCCTCTTTTTGGATGATGTGCTTTGATTGTGGTTGATGCAAAGGGTTGCTTGTCCTATCATTACCTATGTATCTCTTATCACATTCCTTGTGTGGTGTGTTAACAGGTCTCAAAGTTTCTTGTTGCGGTGCCTACTCTCTAAGATGGTTGATTGAGTGGAATTTGACAGGGCTATGTTCAAGTGAAGAACTGAGGTGATTTTAATACCACTAAGGTGGTTATTCTTCATTGAGAACCTAGAAATGGAAATCATAGAACATATTGCTAGTAGGGTTCGATGAGCAATGCCATGATTGACTTTTTCCCATCGTAGTTCTCAGGGGTTTTCCCCTTCATGCATCAATGATGGCACGATGTCATCTCTACCATATTTCCCATCGCTGATTGGTGTATCATTTTCCTCATGGAATCAGTGATATGTGATGCTTCCCTTTTGTTTTTATCTCACATCACTATTAGTTCTTCATTTCCCACTCCAAATTGGAGATGTGTGATGGCTCTTCCTTTATTTTTCCCATTGTTGATTTAATTTTCTTCTTCTCTTCAAATTAAAGAGATGTGCAATGGAGGCCCAGTAAAGCTTGTGTGAGATGTTGGTGGGGCCCATAACTCATTTTTAATATTATCATTTGATAATGTTTTAAAGGTGAGTGAAAATGAAAATGTGAGAAGCATGAGTATTATGGTTTTCTATAGCCAATAATAAACTAAAGCCCTCACAAGTAAAAACCAAAATTTGAGTGGCTAAAAGATAAATTTAAAGGAGTTGTTAGTGCTCCAAACTTGCACCCCTCTGCCAAGTTGTGAAAGATCTCAAAAAATTTGGACTAACATGGGACTGCTTTTAGGTTGTGGGTATCTTATTGTGTAAGCAGACCTCCAGATTATGGGTTGGCTCCCCTTTTGATGTCACCTAAACTAATGATTTCTTGAGGAAAAGGGTAAAAAGATGCATAAAAATGAGAATTAACTAAAACTACTAAGGGTGATACACCAAAAACTAACTAAGACCTGTAAATAGCCTAAACAAATTTAAAATAGTGAAAATTTTTAGTTCACAGAACTCATTTTTACTTACATTCTTGCATCAGTAATTTATAAGGAGGTTTTTAGCAGAACTCTTAGAAGGAAAAACTTCACAACTAACAACACTTGCATTCATTGACATAGCTTATAACCTACAACAATGCATTTTTTATGCTAAACAGGTGCTTAACATTGAGACAAAACTACAAGGAAAGCTAGATTTCACAAGCAATTTGATCAATCACTAACTGCACACAACAAAACATAAAATGAGAAGGCAAATATTCAATGTCATTGATTCAAAGTACTCACTGGTATACAAGTTTATCACTAAGTTACAATACTGCTCCTACTGAGAAGATAACTCCAAAGCCAAGCTATCACTCTACTGGAAAGAAAGAACTAACTCTAATAACAAAGATTGAAGTTACTTAAGTAAAAATCAAATAAATCCCTCACACAAGTCCCTCTAGAAGGTTCTAGTTGGATGTAGCAGAAAAGGCCAAAAATAACCTTCTAAAATCACTCCAAACTTTCCTCCACCTGAAGCAAAGTCAAGCCAAGACTATAGTCACACTAAAAATGTGACAAAAATGCCTCCAAACAGCCCATTTCCTCCAAAATCATTCAAATACAACTTCCCACACATCTCTCATGCTTGTGAGTCATCATTTGTCTTCAAAATCCTTGACCCACACTTTTAGTGCTTTTGCAAAAGCACAAGACTCTAATTTGCATTCAAAGTAATGATTTGATTAAGTGATTCATAATACATCACTTAATCAAATTACTTTACATTTCAAAACAAATGCCAAAAAGAGGCCCCACCACCTCTTTGGATTACATCAATATTTGCATTATAAATGACATTAAATAAAAGTGATTTACAAATAACTTAAATAATGCCTAACAATTGATAAAAGATGCAAAATAAATGATATATTTTAAATGCTTGTAAAAGCATTCAAGCAAAAATTTAAAACTCCTCCAAGGCATTTGGTGAAATTTAACTCGCCTCCACTTTTGCATTTCAAATCCATAAGTGGCTTAGGACTATCACTTGGTCAACAACTCTTATTTCAAAACAAACAGAAAGACTAATGATTTGGCCTATGTGATCATAAGGGAACTCCAAATTCTTTGGAAAGCATGTTTTCAAAGTCTTGGAAGACTTAGCAGTTTTCAAAGATAGTGAAAAACACCAAGGCACATGGTCTTCAAATGAACATAAGGCAAAAATTTCCTAAGTCACAAAACTCCACTTCAAAGCCCACATAGCAATTAAATTGTGTTTGGAAATTAAAATACAAGGAAAAAATGCCTTGGCTGACCACCATAGGGTTTCAAACCCTAAACAAAACATGGGAAAAAGTGAAAAAACCATTCATTTGTGTCGAGCCTTCTAGAGAGCTCTATTTTGTTGCTATGGGGTTCGCTGGGTAGCACTGGAAAATGATTCTCTGCCTGATTTTTGACTAATTTTTTGATGTTCAGTTTTGTGGTTTCCACTAGGAAACAAGAGGTAACTATGATTTTGAATCAAATCTAGCTTTATTTTACCTTTTTGATAGTCAATTCATGAGTTAAAGTCATGGCCCTAAGTGATTTTCTAATCATTTCAAATGTTGACCTCCATTTTTTTGTGGTTATTATTTCTTCCTTCAGCTACCATGAGTGTGATCTTTGAAGCTCGAATGGAGGCTTTTCATGTGACAAAATGCTTGCATAACAATAAAAAATGAGCAATTTTAGCTCAGGTAAGCTCCACTCAGATCCATACCTTCTGATTTTTATCAAATAAAGCTCATACTCAAGCTTAACCATTGTCAAAATGAAGCACACTTAGCTTTTCTCTCTGTATTTGAATGTCGATGCAAAAAAAACCAAGTGGGTAGGTGACTTTGTGAAGAAAATTGGTTTCTTTTGGCCACGACCATGAAAGCATGCATGGGTTTTGATATACTTTTCTGCATTTTCTGTAGAATGATCTCCATTAAATATCTCTTTCACTTCCTCTGTATTTGCAATTTCAAAACCAACCTAGATGGGTTTTTTGACTTTTGACAAAAAAACCATATTTTGTAAAGAAAAGGAATACCTTCAGGCCACAACCAAGAATGTGAAATGGGTTTTGCTTTATTTCATTTTTTTTACAGAGGGTTTGAAATAGTCTTGTTGCTCTTTTGAAAACAAAAACTCCATGCTATTCCATTCAAATGTCTTTGTATTTGAACTTTTATCACAAACCCATATGGGTTTTGCATCTTGAGAAGAAAAACTAGATTTTCACCTCTGTATTTTCATTTTAAAGTGAAAACAAAAAATAGCTTTTGATTTTGTGAAGAAAACTCAGATCTTTAGGCCACGACTATACAGAAATAGCTGGTTTTTGAAATGTATTTCACTATTTTTTATTTGACTCAAAACCCCAAGTGGGTTCTTACACTTCGTCAGAAAAAAAGGAATTTTGTACATTATGGAGGGAAATACTCCACTACTTCTGTATTTTCAATTCCATGAACAAACCCTAGATGGGTTCTTGATATGTAGGCCATGACCATAGATAAATAGTTAGGTTATTTCCATTTTTTGTTTGCTCTAAATAATTTCATGAAATCTCACTTTCAAAACTTCTGAATTTGTAATTTTAATCACAAACTCAGATGAGTTTTTGTCAATGTGCAAGAAAGTGGCTTTTATCATATGAATAATGATAGAATATCTCAAGCCATGTTATGAAAGTGCTCTTTTAAATGGATTTTGGTCATTGTTCTTAATTGTTGTTTCTAAACATCAGATTATAATTTTTGTCCTTGTATTTGATATTCAACATTGTGTATCTTTGCATTGTGATTGAAATATTATCATTTATGAATATTCATTGTAGATATAAGAAAATGACTATTTTGGCTTCCATGTGAATTCATATGATGATGAAGATATACCTTGAACTATTCCACTATATTTTGCAAGCTTGTTGATTTATCAACTATTGGACCATAGTGATTATCCTTTCCTTGGCACCTTAAATCTGTTTATATGACTTGATTGATGTCCTCTTCACTATTTTTATTGTTGTTGCTACACTGAGTGTCAATGTATCCTTTGATGGTGTTAAAGGACCCTAGCAACATATGTAACCTTGACACTTAACTGACTTCCCTATGTGACTATAAAATTGCTTATGAGGACTGTACTGTAGTCTTTTTAACCTCCATCTTTTGAAGCTCTATCATATGAAGCTTTGGCCATGTCTTCCATACTTTCTTTGAAATTTTGGTTCTAAGACTGCCTTTACTTTGAACCTTTTATCTACCTTTGATAATGGTTGTCCCTTTAATTCCTTCCAAACACTCACTCGATCATATATTGATAGTTAATGGAACAATAAAGACTTAATCAAATTCGTCTCCTTATTTATGGAGTGTGCACTTTTCTTTTAAAAAACCATGTCCTACATGACACTTGTATCTTCTTCCCTTGATGATGACCTTCAAGTCCATTGATACTACAAGATTTTCCGTGTGAATGAAGGCTACTCTTTCATTGGATTTAGTGCATCTATTCTTTCATTTGATTTTAGTCCTCTTAATAGTCACTTAGAAGGCCTTCTCACTAAGCCATTGTCCTCAAATACTATTATTGTTCCTTCTATTCTTGGTTTGAAGGCATTTTACATCACTGAATTTATTGTATTCTCCTTAGTGTTCTTAAAATCCCCTTATGACTGCAATAGCATTATGGATTGCTAAATGTGTCCTTCATGACACTAACTTATTGTATTAACCTCATGTGGCTGAATTGTTAAGACTTTTCTTATCACTTTCTTTGTCCTTTGAATGCCCCTCTATGATTACTTTGTTTGTTCTTTGATTGTGACTTTTCTAGGATCAGGTCTAAAATTTTTGGAGACCTTAATGATTGAAAACATGGACTATCAATGCTTTTGACAACACTAATGGTTTTTCATGAATGTTTGCTTTACTATGAATAGTACCATGGAATGTCAAAAACCATAGATATATAGAGAAATGTCATAATGTGCATTGGATGACTACCCCTTGTTCTTTTACTTCAATTTTTTTCTTCTAAAAACAAAATTCCATTGTTGTTTATACTTGGAACAAGCTTTTGAAATTGCAATTGAAAATAAAGCATGTTCAGTGCCCTTTGCCATTCAAGTTGAGTATCTCTCACTGTTTGGTTGTTCATGTATGATTACTTGATACCTATGGCTAATCATTGTCTAGCACACCTTGATTTGATTTCTCCACTTTATAAGGGTTTCTCTTATATGCCCCGGCTGCTATGGTGGCTATGTTTTCAACTTCTCCTCAATTTTTGTCATGTGACTCTTCCTAGCAATTTAGTCCATGTTACTTGATTTTAGTTATATTGTTAAGTGAACTTAATGCTCATGATCCTCATGTATTTAGATCATTGTGGTTGTTCCATCATTATGAGGCATTGTGCATTGATTATTTTGACACAAGGTGTGCACTATAGGGGTATTGTATTCTGACTTTAGAACCTTTGTTTCCCTATAGCATACATTCATTGTTGTTGTCCTGTAGCATGAGATGTAGCATGCATTGTGCCCTTAGGACTGCCCCTTTCTATCTCTTAAAATTCATTGTGATATTCACTACCATCATGAACTTGGCTTCAAAATTAGTTTCATCTCTATGTTTCATGATTGCTTAATGAATATCAGTACTCTACCATTCCTTTTGCTTTAATCCTACTAGGAAGACATATGTCACTTATGGTGGTGACCTGAAATTTCACCATCCTAAGTGATGTGTGCTTGTATAATAGGGTTGAAGTGAGATGAATTGGACAGTGTCTTTCATGCAACAATGCATTATTATCTTTGTTCCTCCTTTCTTCCCCATATGACTCATGATGATTTTAGGCATGACTTGATGTTTCCTTCATTATTTTAAAAGATGCATAATTGAACTTGATGCATCACAAAAATGATTTACTTCTTTAATAAGGATCTACTTAAAATGATTGAAAGAAATGTCCAACAAAATGTACTCCCCCTTTTGTCATGATGGTAGCCTATTGATTGATTCATTTTGAAAAGATGAAGTGTGTCTTTCTTGACAATTCACATTATGTGTTGCATCTTTTGAATCATATAATGAAAGTTGATCAACTGGTGTGATTCCATATTGATTTAATGCATCAAGAATATGTTTATCATTGATTTGATCAAGTTGCTCAATTTCCTATCCCTCTTAAAACATCAGAGGGAAGCATATCAGGATCTACCCTCATGGGAGCCACATTTTACCCCACATGTTGTAATCTATTGAATCAAAACAGTAACAAAGACTTGTCCTAAATTTTCACAAGGAACAAACCAGTTAGATAAACAAAGCATATCATAGGTGTGTTTGATTACTCTTTCCTTGTTTTCCTGGAAACTTATGGTATGTTGTCTGTTTTAATGCTTATGGACATTGGATTACATGTTTATGGATGTTTTTCACATATTTTGATCAGTGACCTTTCATTGCTCTAACAACACTATTTTTCTAGATGCAAGAAACCTAGGAGTAGCAAGGAGAGCGTCAAACGGAAGCAAGGTAGCGGGAAGGGCCACGATGATGCTGGACCAAGCCAACGGGATTCTTCATTCCACCAGGCAATGACAGGTCCCTTTTCATTTTATGTGCAATTTTTTTTCTATTATCTAGAAGTGTATAATCTTTTCTTTATAAGCATTAGAATAGCTAGTCCCTTGGCTTGTGAGGGACATTATACGCTCATGATCATCAATAAAGATTACATTTGCAATACATGTGGGTTCTCTTTCTTATTTGTATGTAATTGAAAAACTAGAATAATGCAATCTATTTTGACAGTCTTCTTTATGCACATTAATGAGCCGTAGCAGAAAATGATGTATCTTTTAATATTTCAATGAAAACACAAAATAATAAATAATAAGTTACCTGATTTTAGTTGGAAGCCAAAATCAAGTAATAGGAGCATGGGTGAATATTTTATATCCCAATAAAATGTGAAGAGTCTTCGCAGATAAATATTTTAGCTATAGTAAAATAGAGGCTTTGTGTGGTTAGAGAAATAATTAAAGGTAAATTGGGATTTTTAGAAATGAAGGTTTTTTCACCATGACTATAAAAGGCTTTGAGTTGTAGATACAGTAAATGATAAATACATAGGTAAAGAAGTTTTTACAGCTGGATGAAGGAGAGTAAAAAATTTTCACGAAGAGCTTCTATTCTTCTACATATGCAGCTATAGGGGAATAATGAGCAGTGGATATTTTCAATGGAAGTGTATAATGAATGATGGATCATCATGGGGAGGAATAATTTTCTATTTGAGGGTAGGAGAATGCAAGAGGTATGAATCAAAGAGCAGATTGAAGATTCTTTGAAGGGACTATGTGCAGGATCATCATGGAAAAAAAGGCCCTTGAGTGGCAAAAAATTCAGAAAAATCAGAGTTAGGCAACTTGACATAAAAATTTGAATAATTTATTTATATTATTTCAAAAATATGTAAGAATAGAATCTGTAGGAACTTGAATGTAGTTTCTAAACTACTAGGTTTGTTTAAAAAAAAAAATTCTATTTGGTGAAAATTTGAAATTTCAATGCAGTAGTACTTTAATTTCAGGGAAGAAATAAGAAGTAGGTGTCTATCTGACCACCCTACCCACAATAAAATGATAATATTTTTTTATAAGATTTTAGATATAAGTAGAGGACTCATGCCTCGATGTGATGCATATTTTTTTGTAACTTTTGTCCAAGTAAATAATTAATTATGGATTTTTTATTACAACTTTTTTAAAAATATAAAAACTTGTATGTCTGACCACCTTAACTTGGTCAAAACTTCATGAAATTCTTTTTTTTATTTTTTTAATCCTATAGTATGCAAAGCATAGAATGTGATGCATGTTTTGGATTCAAAAAATGTGATACCATTTGAAAGCTATAGATGTTTTTCAATCAGCCTATCAATCAGGACTTTAGTCGTAATTTGAATAGAAAATGAATAATAATTACTTATTAAATTCAAAGTAAAGCATAATTTATATTAGTGGAAAGCTGAGAATCTCCTTTAAAAACCCTTTTCATTTCATCAATTTTGGGTAAAAAATAGTCGTCAACCACATACCCATCATATTACCACTTTTTGGCCCATCATGATCCTACACATACCCAAGGATGGAGGTAGTTATTGATCTACGAGGTTGATTTTTCCAGGTGTTTGCAGGAGATCTTCAATTAGGGTTTTGCATTTTCCTTTAAGTGTTGTTTTCTGCTCCATTTTTTGGGAGAGGACTATTTTGTAATTAATCATGAAGAACATTTTGATGAGAATACAAAATATTTTAGAGTTAAGTCTTAGGGTTTGAGTCTATCAATATCTATGTAATTTTGATTGCAATACTCGAAAAAAAATATTGAATGGTGCAAGTTCGACAACTTTTTACTCTCATATGTACTGGTTTTATAGATTATGAATAATATAATCAAGGCTATCTTATTCGTCTCTATCAATTTCATATGGATTTGTGGCTCTATTCTTGTTTATTAATTCAAAGAATTAATGTAGGTGCTTGAATATGGCTGTAAATTTGTATTGAACTGAGTGTTAGGATGATAGTAAGAAGTAAAGGTTGAGACAATGCTGAAAATATTGTAATGCACTATTTCAAAGCTTCATATAATGTCAGGTGTGAAAATTGTATCGGATTATGTAGGTATTTTGAGTTGAATTCATTCCAAGGATGAGGCATTGATCTAAGTGTGCTATTCATGTTACATTTGTTGGTTAATTCAATGGCTAATCACAATTTATAATCAATTTACTTATCAATCTTGTTGTGGGTGTGTGTGGAATTCAATGAATCATATCTCTCATGTTTAATGTGTACACTTCCATAAAGGTCGGCCATACCTTTAGGGTATTGTCTATTTTAAGCATATAAAGGAGAATTATATGTTTACTATGTGTTTTGATACTATGGCACACAAGTATCTGAAAGCACATTGTTAGGATTACCCTCCCAGGTTTAACAGAGCCTGAAGTGTAGGGGAGAAAGGGTTGTATATCAAGCTCCCATTCATTGGCCACTGACCTTGAAGATTCTTGAGCATAAAGGTTGGCTATCCTTTAGAGGATTTTAAGGTTCAACTAGAAAAAACACCAACATAAGCTATCAGTCTACTCTTGTTAATATGATAACTTTGTATTTAAGAGTGCAATGCCACTAATCAAGTAGTAGCTCTAACTCACTAGGTTTCATTATACCTCACAACCTAGGAGTAACCCACTAGCTATCTATTATAATCAAATAACTTAGCTATGAGAAACCCTTATGATACATATGTTTAATAATATCTAGTATGTAATACTTATGATAAACATAACCCTCCTATTATGGAGTACATACAAGCATTGCACAAACAATGTAAATAGCTTATAACTCCTTTTCAAAGAAACACTATTTTCCTTTAATGCAATTACTCATGATAGAAAATTAAAAGCAATCTTGGAAACAATATTTCAAAAGCTAAAACAATAAAGAAGAAATATTCTCATGCTTGCTTCCACTTATTCAATTGATTGACTACGAATCGGTTTTCCCATAGTAGCAACTAGCTCAAACTTTACTCCTTCAGCTATGCCACAATAACTCCCATCTCTCAAGTTGATGATGTACTTCACTCAATATACTAATGCCCTTACAAGTACTCTCAGCTCTCTCTCAAATAAAATAAAATATTAAAGCTATGAATTGCAGAGCAAAATGTATTAAATATTGTGCATAAAGCATATGGGATGCATCCCAAACACGTGAGTTTTCTCTACTATTTATATAGTAGCAAAGACACTTCCCATCCTATAGAATAGGCATGAATTTTGACAATAAACACCATGCATGGATACTCACTCAACACAGCTAAAAGGTGGCGCATAAAGAAGAACATACTTAGCCAAACAATACTACATATCGACCTCCTTTGGTGACAGTAGTGAAAGACTATTTCAAAACAACACATGATGATAAAGTGTAATTCAAATTTCCCACACAATGAACATTTATAGTGAATAGGATTCATAAGGTGGCACTAAGATAAATAGCTCTTTTCAAATAGCTGGCGGGGTTAACTATATATTTGAATCAGTCAATATCAAATATGTAACACATAGATCAAATTGACTTAGTCTCATATGAGTCGACTCTCTTCATTTATTAGATTGATGAAGTCAATGAATTGGTGTACATGCTCTTAATATTCTATTGATAATTACCAGATGACAAGGTGTTTAAAGAGTTTACTAAGTCAAAGTTATTCCCAAATAAGGCATCGACTAAGTCTCCTCCTATATCGACTTAATGTTGTGAGTTACCTACATAATATTTGTTCCTTTATGCGTGGGCAACATGAGTAATACTCGGCCTCTTAAATATAGCCAACATATATCAAATATTTAACCTATGATACTTTGCATAGCATATTTTCATTGTTGCATATCATAAACTATGTTGACCAAGTCTTTAAAAGACTTTACAATGCTATTTAGAAAGCTCCTCATAAGTGCTATCTAAAACATGGTCAAAAATGTGTTGGTGACCTAGTCTATGCACCTTCACATATTTATCACATTCTCTAAGTTTCATGCCTAAAGTTCTATATTATTTGGTGCGGTATCATGTTAAGGAATAAAGGTGCTTCCATTATATATATATATATATATATATAAGCATGCCAATAATAGCCATAAAGTGTGCCATGGTACATAGACTATGCATTTTCAAATATATAGAAGTCATTTAGAAACATATATATTTATAATACATATTATATATGTGTGTGTGTGTGTGTGTGTACACACCTCTATATAAGCATTAACACTCACATGTGTGTGTGTATATATATATATATATTTACTTTTACATATAAATGGGTGATCCCACAATAGTGGTTTACAATTTTTGGCCAAATTGGACACTGAAATAATTTTTTTTAACTAACTCTTCACTTTCGGGCACCTATAGCAGCTAAACCGTGATGAATTTGAAGATGATACAAAGTATATTTTCATGACATTTTTCCTGTAGATTCTAAATATATTTTTTTCAAAATTTTTGGAATCAGATTGCACTTCTTTTTCCATCTCCCTTGAAAACTAGTTTTTTTAAGCAAACATCATTTTTAAAAAATGATGCTCACTGTATAACGCATAAATCTTTTTCCATGAAGGATAAAATTCTAATTATTTCAAATTTAGCTTTGTAACTTTGATATCTAGTGCTTCCACTTGGTTAGATATTTTTTTTATTGAATATTTTTTCTTTAATCAAGTTTCAAAGTCAAACCAATTACAATTCAGACATAGCGCGACCGTATAACGCGTAATTTTTTTGTATGTATCAAAATTCATTTTATTTTTTTTGTTGAATCAAGGACTTCAATATCTAGTGAACTCATATTTTTCAAATTTTTTTTTGACAATATTCTATTTTTCCACATATGCAGAACAAAGAGTTTGATTTTCGGTGAAAAACCTACATTCACAAGAAACAAAATATAAATATAATAATTAAATTAAATTTATTTAAAATTATACTTTTTGGGAAGCTTATAATAAGGACTACATACTTACAAAAAATTAAATTAAATGAATTCATTTGATCCCCCAAAAGGTAAATCAAAAGTTTTTTATCAACATTTTGATAGGTGTAAAGGAGACTCTATTATAGGTATGGTTTAAAACTAGCGGGGTTCTATCCAAGGGGGTTTAATCTAAGGTATTTTGATCAAACCCTCTTCAATTGGAATGCTTTAAATGGAACTTTTAAAGGATTAAATCATTATATTTTCTAAAAATATGTGATTTCAACAAAAATTAGAATCTCTTAGAAATTGTAAACCAACTTTGTGGGATCACCCATATGAAAGATAATATTATTATATATAACATCAACTATATATATACTCCTATATGCTCATGTTTACATACGTATACATGTATTTATGTATATATCTTATATACATATGTAAATAGTCGATTATACAAACAATCACATACATATTTAGTATCTTATCGATAGGAGATATACGTGTAATGAATATATACAAATACATCCATTCCATGTTTTCTCATATTATCTCGATACAAGTATAGCAATCTAAGGAAGAAATAACAAGCTCAAATAGATTAATATCACCTAAGCATGCATTCAATAGTAAACATGACCCTTACTAATGTAAACACATTATGCTAAGGATGACTTACCAATTCCCAACTCATTGACTAGACTCAATCATTATACTATGAGTGTGTGTAAACTCAGGTAGGTTACATTACTAGTTATCTGACCAATCACTTCTCCTGAGTGACACTTCCCCTCCACCTAGAGGAATGAACCTATCCTTGTAACCAACTCAACACACTTGCAATGGTAGTTAGACCTTCACAATAAACTCATATGCATCATAACTTAAGCATATTCATAAAGCAATAAATGTAAACATATTTAATCTTCAAAGTTATATTAAGAATTTATCAATACTTTCACATAATACCTATTCCACTATTCCATTCTTTTAGCAAACATATCAAACTCATGATTGCATTTACCATCTTATTTACTTGTGAAGGTAAAAGTAAAATAGTAATAACAAAATGGGGTATAACACTTTTCCAGTTAGAGAAAGAATATCTCAGGTCTCCAATAGTTTTCTAGATATTTTGTTTCTCCTTTTTCTATTTTGACAAGGAAATAATTGTTGAAGGTCATTGGTGAAAATGTTTTAAGAAGTATGTTCTCCATTTTAGTAAATGTTTGTATCTGAAGGAAGGGAATTAAGTTGAGAATTTTAGCCATGCATATCTTATTTTGGCATGAATATAATGGTAAAAAAATGTATGGTGGTAAATTGAGGGTTATTGATTCCTAGTTGCATATACTGTAAAAGTCTATGTGGTCTTTATAGACCCGTGAATTGTATGCAACTAGCAAAATATATTAACATTAGATGTTAAAGTCTGATAATGAGAGATGATCAAACGTTGGAGAGATTAGGGTTATATTAACAAGACTCGGATCTTATTATAAATAAAATATAGTTGTGAAATGGTTGTAAGGGAGACAAGTTATCATAGGAAGCATTTTTTAAATTCTGTCACTTTGATTTTTCATTTGTGAATTCAAATGCAAATTTCATAATGCATAATGCATAATAATAGTCTCAGTTATGTCATCAAAGAAGGTTGTTCTCTATTGAAAGATATAATACATTTGATTTTAGTAGTATTCAAGGTTTCTCAAACCATGTTCCTAGTGAAATAAAAAAGACAATTTTCGAAACATTAGTGTGATATCTCTAAATCAAAAAGAAAACATTTACAAGCATTCAATGATCTAATTGCAGATTACGATGTTAATGTTCAGGATGTTGTCATGAATTTATTTGTTCAATCTATTAAAGGTGATGTTAGACATTTGCTTGCATCTACTTTCTAGCATGTCCCATTTCTTCATGGGAATAATTCCAAGTTGTATTTATTGAGTGGTTTGGTGATAGAACTAATATGAGCTTATTGATCAATAATTTCATGGATATTAAAAAAGAGGAAAAGGAATTGGTTCTAGCCTTCAATTCACTATGTGTAAAGGAAATAAGAGATATTCCAAAGAGCATCAAGTCAAACGATGCAATGTCTTTGATAATATACCTCAATGCATTTGAAGAAGAAATGAGCATCTTGTTGAGAGATAAAGAGCTTACAAAAATTCATTAGGCATATAAAATTGATATGGATATTGAGAATAACATGAAGTATTCAATGCCTAAAGGTTACATATCTACAAGTATTGGTTGTTCTAGAATATCTTATGTGGATGCATAATGTAGTTCAAAAATTGAAAATTATTGTTAAGATAATCATATCTTTGTTGTTATAGTCATTCCATCATTGCATTATTCAAATCATGGTGAGATTCTAGTAGCATGTGAGTAGAATTTAAGTAGCATTGATCCTATGAACTGCTTGTTCAAGAATTATTTGACATGAAGAGATGTAATAGAGAATCACCATATGATTTTTTTGCAAGGTTTTTGGATGTTTTGTTGGAAATTCCAAAATGTTTTAGACCTTGGGATTCTTTGTGTGTTAACTTGTTTTGTGAAATTTATGAGCAGATCTAAGTACTAAGCTTGAAAGGTTGAAACCTCATAATCTTGATCAAATATATGAATAGATTGGGATCCACTATTCCCCTAATATTAGAGTACATCAAGTTATGAATAGTTAGCTTGAGGCTATCTTAACCCCTAATTATGTCATATTATCATTTTTATATTATTATTTAGTTAACTAGGTTGACCTAGGGCTTATAAAGTGTTATCTAATTCATATTGGGAGATATCCTAGGCATAAATAATGTATATATAGGAGGTTGTAAGTCTTATTTCATCATCATATTGTGAATTTTGTTCTCATTGGAGATATTTGGAGATTTTCCCCCTTGAAGTGGCTTGTTATTCTCAGTTATCATCAAGTATTTATAGCATATTTTATATCATATTCTTCTATTGTGCTAGTTATTTCATTACAAGTGGTATTAGAGCACGATCTTGGCACTGTGACAACAAGGAATTTTAAATTTCAATTCTGGAGGTCATTTTCAAAAGAGCATATTGATGGGAACACAATCTAGTGGGAGGGGTCGGGTCAATCAATAGATCAAATCTATTTAAAATTCTTAACTCGATCACACATATATGAATCTTCACTACTAACAACCAACACCAAAAGCACACGTTCACATAAAATAACACTAGCTATACGTGGAAACCCAAGATGGAAAAAACCACAGTGAGAATAGATGCTTGGATCTACTATCGAAATCTAGCCTCATCATATAGAAATATAACAAGTGAATTTTACAACATGAAGTAAGAACCAACCTACTAGAGACACCAATCCCTAACACATATCATAACAACAAGTAGAACACTAGTCCTAATAGATTACAAAGATAAAGGTTATGGACCTTCAATTATAGTCAAACACATCTAATACACTTTTGAACTAGCTACAGACATTCTTCCACACTCCTTCTGATCTTCTAATAGTGGTACACACTTTGAGATGCAACTCTCCTTGAATAACTCTAGCTTCATAATCATCTCCTTATATATTCATTACCTTCTTCAATAATAATTCACATTGTGCATCTATGCTACTGAAGAATATATACATGAAATTGTATTAACACTCTTCCATGTTGGCTAGGGATCCGTAAATAGCAAGGATGATATAAGGTGGACCTAAATTCAAATTACATGAAATGTGTAATAGGTCAGTCCAAAATAAAATTTTATTGCCGCCAAAAGAGTATGATGTCATGCACTACCACATGGACCTTAACTAGGTCTTATCTTGACATTGCATGCTAGATTTGAATGCCACACGCTACTAGTTGTTACCTCATAGGTCTCAAACACCAACTAGTTGACAAACAAACACAGAGAACCCTCTGTCACTTCACTATTTTTGCATGTTGAACATATCCTCTGAAAACTCAAGAATATGATAGAACATGTGTAGACATACTCTCCTTTCAAATCACAAAGCCAAACTCACCCTTTGAAGGAAATATTGACCATGATTGTATTGCTAAAGAAATATCTTTTCCCTAAGAAACTAAACTAAAATATTCTAGTGCATCCTTCTAGATTAATTATATCATAGTGAATAGATGAATGCAGGATATTTTAAGCATACACATAACTCTTGATATCCAACATACTTCAGGAAATATAGTTAGTAACATATATTTCTAGAACTAGTGATATGGCAATAGAATTACCAACATAGAAAGGTATGCTAGCACAAATCTTGAAATGATAGTACCACCTCTAATCAAATATACTTTTGACATCAATGACAACCTCTATTCAACACATATCTCATAGATTTTAGGGAATTTTTCTCTTATTTTTAAAGGGTTTTTTAAGAACATATTCATGAAGCTACAATCCATATTTTAGAGGAATTAGAGCTTAATTAATTGATTTATAGTAGAATTAGGGTTTTTGTCCTTGGAATTTATTTTGAAAGTGTCTATCTCTCAATTTTTGTTGAATTGGTTCTTGATTTTTGGTGGGTTTTGCAAAATAATAGGAGAGCCTACAGTCCAAAATTTAGATTATTGGATTCATGGTCTCTTTTGATTCTTGAAGATAGTGAGTTTATTGTAAACCTCCTTGAAGTTTTAACCATAAACTTTAGTAACATGTTACTTAGAAATTTTTCTATAATCTAATATCATTACAATTTTAATTTTTTGAAAAATATAAATCTTGTAACATAGAATATTTTAAAAAGTTAGTAACACATTTGTGATTAATTCCTCATCGCACCCTACACTATAAATCTTGTAACATAGAATATTTTTAAAAGCGAGTAACACATTTGTGATTAATTCCTATCATTGCACCCTACACATTTGTCACTAAATGAGATTAATTCTTGTCATCGCACCCTACACATTTGTCATTGAATGAAATTTCTTTTTTTTTTTTCTTTTTTTTTTTGTTAATGATAAGGGTATCCCTGTGACCCCACCCAACAGTCCAACAGCCTATATCTTGGGTACCTGGGGCAAGTGGGGGTGATACTAGTCCCTTGCGGGGGGGGCCCAACAACCGACAAGTCAGTCCCAACCAAGTGAACCCGCGAGCGGAGTCTAACCCAAATCCAATGAGGAGCAAACCCATGACCCAAGCAACTCTGCTACCCGTGCCGACTCACTGAATAAAATTTTGTGTCATCGTGCCATCCATAGGTACATTTCGTCATGGGTAAGTCCTCACGTGTCTTGGTCAAATGGAAACTTTCCTATATACCGGTTAAAACTAAAACGTAAGTACTAGGGGAGAAGACCCAATATCCACCACCCATTGAATAACCACCACCTCCATGCTCACTCCACCTCCCAAAAAAAATTTAACTTTGATCCATTAAAAAACTTTTTATGAACAAATAAAAAATTACAAAAAAACCAATGGCTACTCATAACATAATGAGTAACTCACCAATCATAATAGACAACTAAACATGATTTTGCATTTATAAAAAAATTCAACTTGCACATAAAAAGGCTCATTTACAATTTAATTTAAAACATTTACTGTTACAAATACCCCCACTTGCAAATGTTTATCCCTCATTACATTTTATATTTACAACTACACATGCATAGTTAATGGTGCTTTACATGACATAATCACAATCTCCTATTAACTCTATGGGATTTGAAATGCACAGTCTTTCACACACTCCCTGGAAGCTATATGTATTTATTTCATTTCTTGTAGGTACCTGCACAATTAAATACAGGTGTAAGGCTCCCCAAATAAACATAAAATTCAAATGTAATGCATAATTCAGTCATATCATCTTTAAAACCTACGTAACTTGCAGCTTCAAATTCAAATTTGAAACACAACAACCAAATTGAATGCATTCAATTGTCAGATTCAAATTCCTAAATAAGAGGGGGAAAGTAGCCAGTGACATTCACAATTGCATCTTATTCTCTGCAAAATTGAAGGCAATGACAAGCATCCTCTGCACATTCCTCTAATATCCCAAGTCTCAGGTAGGTACTTGTAGTTATTTTCATTTATGCAGTGTCTTCTTACTTTATACATTCTAGTTATAGTTATTTTTCATGAATTGTGCATTTAACATTTCTATTTATGTAGTGTCTTCTTACTTTTCTTTATAAGTAAATGCAAGGTCTTTTTGGTGACGAGTTTTTACTTTGTTTTGTATTCATTTTCTATTATTTGTCATTTATTTCTGCAAATAGGTACCTGTATTTATATTTATATGTTTTTGGTCATTTGTCATTTATTTCAGTATTTATATCAGGGTTTATATTTGTTATTTATTTTTGCTTATATGTGTATTTATATTTGTTTATTTTTGGTCATTTCTCAGGGTTGGTCATTTATCAGGGTTTAATATGTATATGTGTGTGTATATATATATATTCATTTAATCTATGTGTATTATGTATTTAAAAACATATACACATATATATAAATACATATAGTTACTTACATATAAATACATATATGCATGTGTATATATACATATATACATACACAAACACACATATATATACATCTATAACTCTATTTAAATACATTTCGTTTGGCTGTCTAATACAATAGACTAGCATTTGTTTATATTTTTCTACTTTCTATTGCACATACAATAGGCTAGCATACTTATATTTGTCATTTTACATTTTGTGTCTCTTGTTCATTTAGCAAATTGATGTATATGTGTGTATCCTTTGCCTATCCTTTGAAAATGAAAACAATGGTACTAGTTGATCATTTTATTCTACATCTTGTTGAATTTGTAAATGAATGTGTATAATGATATATAACACAACTTATTGAATATGCAAATGAATTTGTACAATGTTTTTGAAATAAAAAGCAACAAAATGAGGGTGTTGACCCTTAAGTACAAGGCAACAAAGGCCATCCAGTGAAAGCACACTAACAGCACAGTGACAGCAGAGAGAAAGCCATCACCCACAACACAACATCAAAAAACAAAAAGTAACAGTAATCGAATGATAACAAGGTTCAACATGCAAGTATGAACCCACCAAATAAGTCCAAAGACCACCAGGGGTCCACCAAGTTTAGCATAAAAAACAAACAACAAGATATGGAAATAAAAAGAACAAACAGGCCCAATGGCCTAATTATTTTCCTTCCTGCCAGGCATATCATGTATGGTTGTCGCCCAATCCACCATGAGGAACTCGAGCAGCTCCTTGAAACCAACATCAAATTCAGCATCATTCACAGACTTGTCCTTCTGCAGCAAGTAGAGACTAGTGGCCGATCTGTGCATGATCCTCAGGGAAAATCGAGACACCTCCTAGACCTTCTTTTCCAACCTCTCCAATCTCCGCTTCAGCAAGCCAACTTGTTCCCAAGCCTGATCTTTTTCCTTGTGATCATCCTACAAGGGGGCTTTTCCTTTAACCACATCAGAGGACCGGGGGGTAATTTCTAGCACATTGTCAGTAGAAGGGCCCTTCTTTAAACTTTCTGACACATGGGACACACTATTCCCCGACACCGAATGGCCTTCCCACCCGCCACCATTTCCTCATGACTTTCACTGCCACTCTCAAGAACCTTGTCTGAATCAGAGGCTTCCTTAAGGCTTCCAACCTTTTCTTGCTTACAAACTAGTCTATGAGATCGACGGGGGGTGTTAGTTTCTTCGGTGATCTCAATGTCAGAATCAATTTGATGGCGAAATTTTTCTTTCTTAGAGGCTTTAGATTTAGGGTGCGGGGTAGTGGAAAGCCGTTTTCTATCCCTACACATATCCCCCAAGCATGTACCAAGGGAAGTGCCATAGGGATGGGCTTTCAAGGCAGGATTCTTGAGGCATTTTTTCTTACTTGGGACCGGCGTGTCTAAAATACTAGCAGAGGGGGGAGTAGAGGAAACTAGGGTTTCATCAAGAGCAGGGAGAGGTGGGACTTCTTGCACAGTGATAGGCCGAGCAGGGCAAAGCGCCATATGGAAATGATAAAGCCTAGACATAAGGCGCTGGTGAAGGATAGTATAATTCTTTCTGGAGATAGTGGCTTCATTAAATTCCACAATAGTGTTGTCAAGAGCATGATACAGGAAGAAAGGAATAGAAATATGTAAATGGTTCCTAAGGTGGTTGAGGAAATTAAAGTGGTAATAATAGTAGACCCCATACCTTTCTTCCAATGTGAAATATTTCATGATCATCAAACAAACTTTATCCCATGGCTCCGGCAGCACCTCACAGTCAAAGCCACCCCACAACTTGACAGGTTTCTCATCCCCATGAAAAAACTGATTCAGACTGACCTGGTCCAGAACTTTCATAGTTTTCTTCCAAGTGTGGCCACTATTCAGGAGCCCAATAACTCTAGCAATGACCTCCTCAAAAACTTTGAAGGAAATGCCACCAATGGTGACCCTACCCTCCTTCCACGAGGTGACAAACTTATGAGACAAGCCCTCATCGTGACCCATCATGGGCTCCATATACTGCGCAATTCCACCCTCTTTATAGATGTGCCAAATAGTGGCATATGCTTTCCACTCGTCGTACCTGTCCGGCTCCACATGCACTCTGTCCCCACCCATAGAGCCCACACCAAAAATGCCAATGACCAGAACAGGGGAACTAGGGTAGAAGAGTTGATAGTCAATTCTAGAAGCATCGAGAGGGAAAAGGCCAACAAAAAGTGACCATAAAAGTCAAAAATAGAGGTAATAAATGTGACTTCTCGCAACCCGCACAAGGGAAATAGCTCCCTCATGCAAATCACCCACAACAAGTAAAGGCATGATATTGGCGTAGTACTTAGCCGTCACAAAAAATATCATGAAATCCGCAAGCTTAAAAAGTTGAACACAAAATTTTAGGGGGTTCAAATAATGATGACACCATCAGTCAATGGGGATAGAAATATTTTCCATATCACTAGCCCACAAGAGGTTGTACAAGCCAATAGACAAACATATGAAGTCCATCACCTCACATATCAACCAATTATTCACAAGCCAACTCCCACTAGAAATTCCAACCAAAGTTAGAAGGAGCCTGGCAAAAAAGAGTAAGCACCATCTAGGACTCATCATTTAGATGTTTGAGATCTTCCTTTAAATGTACCAGAGCCAAGGGGGGAAAAGAAACCTCATTTTGCCAACACCTAAGTCCTTTAGTATTAAGACCCACCGCCACGAGGCTATCAGCAGTCACATTCCCTTCTCTGAAGACATGTTGGATAGAAGAGTCATGAAGGGCATTTAGGAGAGGGAAAATGTCCTCCAGAATACCTTTTAGGGACCATCCCACTTTCATCTTTCCTTTAGTGGCTTCCATAATTAGCATTGAGTCACCTTCAATTTCCAAAGTCTTGACACCAAGTGACAGCACAATCTTAAGACCCTAGAGGAGAGCCATGCCTTCAGCCTGATTACTAGTATGATCACTCAATTTCCCCGCATAAGCAACAACCAAGCTACCAGAATGGTCCCTAATTATTCCTCCAATAGCTGACATCCCTCCCCTAGCCGCCCCATCAAATTTAAGCTTAACCCAGGGCAGTTTAGGGATTCTCCATCTAGTATGCTTCCTGATAATTGATTTGGAGTTGTCAAATCTCAGGATCTCATTGGGTAAATTCCAGGCAGTAGCAATGTTTCTATCCCAAGCAGTCAGGGGATTAATAGACATCTTCCATTTACATGTTGAGATATTATCCAGCAGTAGCTTATTAAGGATTATCAGCAGACCATCCACATTGTTTGCCTTTTCTCTGAAAATCCTATTATTCCTTTCTTTCCATAGGCACCAACAGATGCTGGGTGGAATAAGTTGCAAGAGTAGTTTAATTGAAGGGTGATTGGAGGGGAATTTCCAATTTAAGATGAATTGATGGATATCTCTATTAAAAAACCAAGAGAGGTTCAGTCTCTATAAAACATTCTGCCAGACTAGGATAGCAAACTGGTAGTGAATAAAAAGATGGGGGATGGTTTCTTCTTCCCTTCTACAAAGAGTACACCAATTAGGGAATTGAAAGCCCCTCTTAACAAGGTTATCAATAGTTAGAATTTTCCCATGGATGGAGGTCCACCAGAAGAAGTTTATTTTAGGGATGAGCTGATGAAACCAAACCTTCCTCCAACACTGCACGTCACCATCAAACCTGAGAAGCAACAGATAAGAAGACTTAACAGTGAACTCCCTAGTGTGATTCTTTGACCAGAAAATTCTATCCTCCTTGGGAAATAGAGGGAGTCTGGCCATTTTCAAAAGCTCTTGAAGCTCCATAACCTTTGGCAGAAGGTTAGGCCAATGTAAGAAAGACAACTTCTGAATTTTCCATCTAGCTCTAGATGAGGTATAATAAAAAATGTAAGTACCAAAGAGATTTTCAGCATGTTCCCTTAATGTATTAAAGTGACTGTCAGCAAGGGGTCTGCTCCCAATCTAGCTATCCTCCCAGAACCTAATTGATCTCCCATTACCAATTTTCCATCTGACTCCTTCCTTCAAGAGGGATCTACTCTTAAGGATATTGTTCCAAATCTTGGAGCCTGGAGGAAGATCAATCAGGTCCAAAGCTCTAAAAAAATGTCTCTAATTAAGGTATTTAGCCTCCATTATATTACACCATTATGACCTTTCCTGAACCAAACTCCAGCCAATCTTGGCAATGAGGGCTTTGTTCAAATTAGTAATCTTCCTGATCCCCAGGCCCCCTTGACATTTGGGGTGACAGGCAGTATCCCAATTAACCAGGGCAAGTCTTTTCTTTTCCTCCATTCTCGTCCAGAGAAAGGACCTTTGAATTATTTCCAACTTTTCAGCCATGGAACCAGAAATCCTAAAGAGAGAGAGAAAGTAGACCAGAATTCCTTGAAGGGAGGCTTTAAGAAGTTGGAGTTTACCAGCATTACTAAGAAGCTGGCCTTTCCAACCAACAAGTTTCTTTTGCATTCTTTCCAGAATACCATTCCAAAAGTTGTGTGACACCTCCTTAATAGTAAGCAGTAGGCCCAAGTAGGTACCTGAAAGAGAAGCACTCAAGCAACCTAGGATGGCTAAAATCTTAGCTTGGAGGTCAGCTTTTGTGTTGAAGAAATAGAAACTGCTTTTGCTATAATTTATACATTGGCCAGAAGCACAAGCATAATCTTGCAGGAGGCATTTCCATTCTCTAAATTCAATCACAAAGGACTTTCCAAAAATAAACGTATCATCAACAAATTATTGGAGAATGAAGGGAGGAAGGGTGGAGGCAGCTCTAATCCCCTGAATTTTCCCTGAGTTGAGCAAGGAAAGAAAATTCCTTCCCAAAACCTTAGCCACCATGATGAAAAGGTAGGGAGAGAGGGGATCCCCCTGCCTAAGACCTTTACCAACTTTAAAGGAACCCCAGGGAATCCCATTGACAAGCACCGAATACTGAACAAATTCCACACACTCCCTAATGATACCAATCACTCTATCATTAAAGCCAAGCTTAGCAAGGACAACATACAAAAACTTCCATCTAACCCTATCATAGGCTTTGGAAATGTCAAGTTTAAAGTCCATACCTTGGTTCTTACTTTTCTCCATAGAATGAATTATTTCATGAGTCATAATAGCAGCATCCAGGATTTGTCTTCCTGGCACAAACCCATTCTGACATCTACTAATAATTTTGTCTAAAAATGGCTTCAAATGGTTAACAAGGACTTTGGAAAAAAAATTGTAGACAGTGTTACAAAGATTTATAGGTCTGATATCAGTCATGTGTATAGGATCCTACACTTTAGGAACATGCACAATGAAAGTATTATTTAATTTCTTTAACAATTTGCCAGTCCTAAAGAAATCTTTAGTAGCCATAGTAATATCATATCTGACAATGTCCCAATATTCTTGAAAGAAGGCTGTGGGGAAACCATCCGGTCTTGGGGCCTTATAGGCACCCATAGCAAACACAACAGTCCAAACCTCATCCTCATTCACAGGGTCACAAAGTTGATGATTATCAGACTCACTGAGACCAAGCCGGAGGTGACCCAGGAGCCTCGCCTAAAGTTCTTTAGAAGGGGGGGTGCTAGTGTCAGAGTAGATCAGTCTAAAGTACTATTCAATGACCTCACCAATTTTATCAGCCTCCTTAACTTCCTGATTATCATCATTCATCAAACACTTAATGGTATTCCTTTTTTTATGTCTGTTGGCCGTCCTATGGAAAAAGGAAGAGCTCCTATCACCCTCTTTGAGCCATTGGAATCTTGATCTCTTCTTCCAATATATTTCCTCTTTACTTAAAAAATCCTTCCACTTTTTCCTCCAGTTTTCTTCTTCAACATGAACAGGTTGCTGAGAATGACTCGAGGCCATGATCCTTTGGAACCCCTCAAGCTTGTCCTTGATTATCTTCTTAGTTTTGAAAAAGTCACTGAAAGTGACCTTGGACAAACCTTTGGCTTCTTTCCTAATAAGTTCCAGTTTTTGGGATATTCTATACATAGCCGAGCCCTAAACAGGGTAGCTCCACCAATTCTCAATGAGTTTTCTAAAATCATAGTGAGACATCCACATTATCTCAAATCTAAAAGGGTGTGGGCCCAAAAAAGGTTTGTCAGACCACTGAAGGATGATAGGATTATGATCAGAGACAGTCCTGGGGAGGGAGGTAAGAGAGGCATTGCAACCAAGGTCCCAACTAGCAGAGACAAGGACCCTATCCAACCGAACTTGAATAAGTTGAATGCCCTTCCTATTGTTCGACCACATAAAAGGGTTGCCCTTTAACTCCAAGTCAAACAAACCAGTGATGCTAATAAAATCTGCCAGATCATTCATACTATCACTATAGTCTGTCAAGCCATCCAGTTTCTCTAAAGGAAAAAGGGGGGAATTAAAGTCTCCAACCACCATAAACCACGCATTGTTGTTACTCATTATCAAGAATGACACTTCCTCCCACATCTTTTTTCTTGCACCTCTAGAATTCGGTGCATAGATATTAAACAAATGCTAGGTGAGATTGTTAGTTTTAAGAGTCACAACAAGGTAATTCTGAGAAGGAAAATGCTTCACCCAAAATTTTAGTAGGATTCCACAAAGTAGCAATGCCTCCCAAGGCACCATCCACCTCACTATAAAAGAAGGCAGCTCCCAGCCAAAATTTATTGACAGTAGAGGAAAATGACTGTTAGGTCATTTTGACTTCCTGGAGCAGTACGACATCTATCTTCATATCAAAAATATGTTGCCTTAAGGCATATTGTTTTAGAGGACTGTTTAGTCCTCTCATGTTCCATGAAAGGAACGTAATTTCTTTCCTTTGTGGGATGAATCAAGGGTAGATTGCCTGCCATTGGCAATATCCCTGGCTATGGCTTTGTGCCTAGATAGTCTTTTTGAAGGTCTTCCCACTCTACTTTTCATTCCAACATCCACTTTCTTATTCCTCATTTTTCTTTTTGGGTTTTTCCAGTCCTCTAAGCAATCACCCTCTACCAGGACTATCAATTTAGAGCTTGGGGAGAGAATAACAGGCGTAGTTACCTCCAGAGAGTAGTCCTCTGAAATAGCCATTTGAGGAGTAAGAATACGTAGGTTAGTCAGACCAACCTTAGAGGGGGTAGAGAATAAAGTACCCTCGGGACATAGAGGAGTGACTGAGACGTCCATCGTGGTCACACAACCAGGATTGTCAGCACCTTCAACATCCAGCTTCTTCATGGTAGAAACCAAACACATATTAGACATAGGAGAAGATCTAGAAGCTTCCTTTCCCAGACGGACAAAGGAACCAGACACCAAATCCACATCCAAAAGCGAAGAGACTTCACCCTTTTCCAACCCTTTAGAGCCACTTATTTTCAAATTAGTTTCTATCTTTTCCCCCAAGGCAGGGGATTTTAGAAGTTCATTCAAGCCATTCGTAAAGGGGTAGTCATCAAACTCACCTAACTTTAATGGCTCACCAACCCCACTAGTGCTTGGGTCAAACAATTTATCCTGTAACTCTGGTGGGCAGGACAAATTTTTATTCTTCAGTAGAGCATCCTTCATAACCATCTTCTTGTAGTCAGAAATAACATGACCCTGTTTGCCACATTTCTGATAGAACAGGGTGGCATTCTCATAAACAAGAGCTTGAGTCCACTTCCCCCATTTGGATTTAAGAATGATAAAGTTGGGAAGAGCCTTATTAATGGAGACATTAACACAAAAGCGGGCAAAAAATAACCTGGATTTCGCCAAAGTGACCGCATCTGCCACCACAAAACTACCAAAGGAGTTCCCAATCCATCTAAAATTCCTTTCATCCCAGAATTCCAATGGAAGGCTAGGAAAACTAACCCAAACAGGGGCCGACCGAGTAAGATCCACCGAGGGGTCGAAACCTGTCCTCCATTTAGCCAAGGAAAGAAAATGTTTTCCATAGGCCCAAGTACCTGAGAGGACTAGCACCACATCCTCCTCAGCATTGAACTTAAATAGGAAGAGACCACCAGGCATTGTCGAGACAGACACAATGCCCTTCAACAACCATTTACCATTAACCCATCTATGAACCATATCAATCGTTGGGCGAATGGCCAAGAATCTACCCACCAAGGTGAGGTGAAGCAAACCAAAAACCTCCTCCATTAGCTCATCAGGAAGGAAAAGCTAAATGCCTTCCTCTGTAAGGGAAATCTTAGGACCCACATTCTCGAAAGCAGTATTTCTGGACCCTGAAAGGATATCTTTCCAGCCAGTCACAAGAGCGCCAGCCTCCAAGCGGCCCCCCTTGTCCCCACAAGGCAGGGATTTAGCAAGAGCATCAGGGTTACCTAAGACAAATGCCGCATCCCCAGAAAGCACATGTGATGGAATCTTGTCCGAAGCTGGTGGAGGGTCAGGCTGGGGAGAGACAGAGGTCTCCCCCGAACCTGCAGGCATGGAAGAAATTTGAAAAAGTAGGGCGGGAGCAGAGTAGGGCAGGAGTAGAGCAGAGCAGGGCGGCATCAAATATTATTTTATTCACTAATTTATACAATGTTATATATATAACATTGTACACATTCATTTACGAATTCAATAAGTTGTGTGTTTGAATTTGTAAAGGAATGTGTGCAATGTTTTATATATAACATTCTATGCATTCCTTTACAAATTCAATACGCTGTGTGTTTGAATTTGTAAATGAATGTGTATAATATATTATACATTCATTTACAAATTATGTGTATGTTATGTCTTCTTCATTGAGCAGATTGATATCTATGTCTGTATCCTTTAACTATCCTTTCAAAATGCAAACAATGGTATTGGTTAATCATTTTCTTCTGCATCTTTCACGACCCATGAAGGGTTTATTCGATGATTGAAAAATTATTACTGATTGTTTATGAAATAAATCATTCCTCTTACACACCTTTTTGCCATGTGTTGTTTGATTTTGTTGGGTAATGGTGTTGGTTTCTTTTTCCCACATTGTATTTTACATTTTGTGTCTCTTGTTCATTTAGCAAATCAATGTATATGTGTGTATCCTTTGCCTATCCTTTGAAAATGAAAAAAATGGTACTGGTTGATCATTTTCTTTTGCATCTTATTGAATTTGTAAATGAATGCGTATAATGATATATAACACAACTTATTGAATTTGCAAATGAATTTGTACAATGTTATATATATAACATTATACACATTCATTTAAAAATTCAATAAGCTGTGTTTGAATTTGTAAATGAATGTGTGCAATGTTTTATATATAACATTCTACACATTCCTTTACAAATTCAATACGATGTGTGTTTGAATTTGTAAATGAATGTGTACAATGTATTATACATTCATTTAAAAATTATGTGTTTGTTGTCTCTTCTTCATTGAGCAGATTGATATCTGTGTCTGTATCCTTTAACTATCCTTTCAAAATGCAAATAATGGTATTGGTTAATCATTTTCTTATGCATCTTTCACAACCCATGAAGGGTTTATTCGATGATTGAAAAATTATAATTACTGCTTTTTAATGAAATAAATCATTCCTCTTACACTCCTTTTCGCCATGTGTTGTTTGATTTTGTTGGGTCATGGTCTTGGTGTTTTACACATGGGTTCTTTTGGGGTTAAATGATTTCCTCTCCCTATTTTACCACACGCTCAGGGCCTGGTAAAGTCCATTGTATCATGATTTTGTCTGCAAAAATGATAGAGGAATTTAGTGGGTTTGATCACATGTCTGCAAAAAATGATATTTTGGGTCTACATCGACCTTTCTATAAAAAAAACCATGTGAATATGGGCAAAAATTGACAAGCCCATTTATTATATGCCATTTTTGTGAAAACCATTGCTTGGTTTTTTCCAAATTTGTGTGCTTAAGAAATTAATCTCATGAAACCCTTGCATAGAATATTCGGTATCTATCTAAAAACGCACTTTTGTATTCTTGTGAGTGAGTAATTATTATTATGAAATCCTTAGTTACTTTTTTGTGCACATTTCTGAAAAGTCAAGTCTATAATCAATCTACCTATGTTCAAAATAATATCCTATTATTGTTGAATACAACACTTCTTTCATTTTATCTACAATGTGCTTTTAACATTGATATATATACATACATACATCTACGTATATATAGATATATATATGTATATGTACAGATATATGCATACATGTAACTATGTAATTATATGTATCCACAGATACATGTATACATATATTTATACAAATACATATAAATACATCTATATATACATATATATATATATATATGTAAACCCAAATTAAATGATGGAAAAGAATCAGATACCCAAAAAAAAAACATTAGTCATATGCTTTAATCAGACCCTAATTGGGGTGTAATGTGTTTGTTGTCCAGTTCTAATGTTAGGAGATTAATATGTAGGAGTGATTTTTAATGGGCACCAAAATGATTTTATAAGGTGCTAAGTTGAATTAGACCCATTGACTTTTGAGCAGATTTGAATGATAAAATAGATCTAATTGCATGTTAATAGTGACACAATTAGCATTGTTTTCTATTTTGCAATGTTTATCAGTGATTTCTTTTGTAATTATATATGTGTTTTGCAATGTTTATACATTGTTTTTCTGACACTTGATGGCTTACAATGTATAGGATCACTGAAAATCATGGAACCAAGGCAGAAGAGGAAAAGATTGGGTGGGAGGCTCTTGAATAGAGTACCTCATGGAGTGACATTCAATGTTCCAGATGTTGTTGATGAAGAGCCAATAGTGAACATGGATGAGGAAGTTATTTCTAAAAATGCAGAACAAACTAATGAAAATGATGGTTTTGAACTTGTTGTTCATAATACTGATGTAGAAATGGAACCACCACCTGTTGACCATTTGACAACCCCAGATTTGTGCATGAAAACTTGGTTTATGCATGACATGGAAAAATCCATTGTAGATGTTGAGGACAATCAAATTTCAATAAGAGGTTCAGTGATCAAATGGGGAATCTTGCCTAGCAGTTTGCAAGCATGGCTCAATGGGGTGACATCCACAAAAAGAAGGTGGCCATGAATAGTCCTAACTGACGAAGAAGAAGATGAAATTGTGCAATGGTGTAAAGATATGGCTAATATTGGGCATGGCCTTCAAGTGTCACAGCTTAAGTCAATGATGGCCCACATGGTTGGAGTGAGGCCTAACCCATTCACAAATGGGATACCAGGGAGGTTATGGTGGGTTGGATTTCATCAAGGGCATCCCGATCTAACAATTCGAACACCAGAAGGAGTGGACATAGATCGAGCTACAATGTTACGCCCTGAAATAGTTTCTTCATTCTATGATAACTTGGAGGAGTTGTACAACAAACATAAGCATGGGCCAAACAAAATATGGAACTATGATGAAATAGGTGTGCAGGTTGGCAGAAATTGTGCAATGAGAGTTATTACAAAAATAGGGATGAAAAGTGTTCCACAATTAATTGCTAAAAGTAGAGAATGGATCATTGTTCTAGCTTGTGTTAGTGTAGCAGGTCAAGCTATACCTAGTTACTATTTGTTCAAGTCCAAAAGGAACATTAGAAACTATAATGTTAACTATGAGCTAAGGGCATGCATAGCAATCCAAGAGCATGCTTGGATGACCAAAGAATTATTTGTGGAATGGTTAAAACACTTTTTAAAAAATGTCCCAGGAGGTGTGTCACCAACCAATAGACAACTTCTCATCTTTGACGGTCATGCTAGCCATGTGGCATTCAAAATGGTCGAAGAAGCAAAGACTATGGGAATAGATTTGCTCACACTTCCAGCACATTGCAACCAAAAATTGCAGCCCCTTGATGTTAGTGTGTTCTCACCATTTAAGAACTACTTCAAACAGCAAAGGAGTAGATGGCTCTCTGAAAATCCTCAACTTGACATTGGAAGGGAAGAGTTGGAAACACTTGCCAGCAAAGCTTTTGCACAAGCTTTGACTCCTAATAACATTGCAAGTGGTTTTAGAAGAACAGGAATTTGGCCATTAGATCGACATGCACTTGACTTGGATATGGGGCCAAGCCAATATTTCATGGTTGAAGAGGAAGGAACGACATTGGGAGTAGAAATAGAGGGTGATACAACTATTGATGAGGCACAGTTCATGGTAGCAGAGACTTATTTGAGGATAGCAGGTTGGAATGAGGAACAGATTGGACAGTTTGTGGAAACCTTTTCTATGAGCATTCCCCCAAATCCAACAAATGAAGAAGGATATTGTCCAGAAAACATTGAGGTAGCAGAAATTCAACAAGAACCAACAATTCGATCATGTAATCAGGCAGCTGAAAATGAAGAGAGTCTCAATCTGCCATCTGAATTTCAAGATGCAGCTTTGAACCTAGGGGTGCATCTCAATTTTAGTCAAGTGGATGAAGGGTTTTCCATGCCATCACCACCAAATTTTGATCCTGAAGATGTCAACCATTACTTCACAACTAGGAGAAATTGGGAGGCTGAAAATGATGAAGAGGATGGAGTCTATGGTAATGACTAAGTGATGAAGAGGTTGACTATGTGCCATGCACACAAGTCAATGATCAGCAACTAGCAAGAAGGAGAATCATTTTTTTGCAACTCCCAATACAGCGGGTGCGCCAATCATCTAATAGAGGTCGCAATGGGGTCCTACACCTTAGTAGGTAGTCTCAAATTTTAACATCGAATGATTTCTTGAATTTGCTGAATGAACGAGAGGCACAAAAACAAAGAAACCAAGAATTGCAGCAAAGGAAAAGGGAGCAAATGGCTAAAAAAAAGGCAGAAAGAGAAGTAATCCTCACATAGAGGGAGGCAAATAGATTGGAATGTGTTGCAAAAAAACAAAAAATTGCAGAGGAGAAGCTGAGGTAGCGACATGAAAAGGAGCTTCAAAGGGAGCAAGCAAAGATTGCTCGACAGTTGAAGGAAAACCAAAAGCAAGTGGAAAGAGTAGAAAGAAATAGAAGTAAGAGTACTCCTACAACTCCTCTTCCAAGTCAGCATCTAATTTTAAGGGACGTGATTAACATTTTATCTCCAGCCTTTGCAACTCTTAGCAGCCTACAAAATGGGTCTTCTAAAGGCTGCTCTCCACAGTTACAGCTCACTCTAGAGGAAAATCATGCATTGCTTGCTTGTATAGCAAGTGCCATACAGAATAATCTGCAGTCCTTAACATCTTCTCCAGTTGATGCAGATTTAGTTGACCCCCAAGGGCACACCACTTCCTAATTAGATCTGTGGATGTTTGATTAGGATTTATTGTTGTCAACTTTTTGACCTCGAAGTTTGCTAGAGTTTTTTTCGTAAAACTGAATGCCAGTCTATTGTATTGGACAACCAAAGGATACTAGTATGTTGTATTGGATAGCCAAAGGATACTAATGTCTAATTTTGTAGAACTAAATGGTAGTCTATTGTCAACTTGTCTACTTCGATGTGTGCTAGTGTTTTTTTTGTAATACTAAAGACTCCTTGTCTTCTTTCCAACTTTTTCTTAATCATGTTTATGCTATAATAAATTTGATTTCAGCCTAGGCATGTTTTGGGAGCTGTCCATGTTAATGATCTATGCTTTTGTGATTCAAAATCAGTTTTTTGTTCATTGTATTCATCTATCATTTTGTTGGATATGTGTTTGTTGTATTCATCTAACATTGTTGAAAATTTAAATGTACATTAAGAAATGTATGTGATTGAAATTCAGAAAATTATGTACATATATATACACACATACAACTATGTATATGCATACATATACATATATATATGTATATGTATGCATATACATAGTTGTGTGTGTGTATATATATATATGTATACACAACTAAGTATATGCATACATATATATATATAACTATACATCTATATGTAGCATATCCATAAATTGTAACTGTAAGTGTAAGTGGAAATCAATCTAATTCTAAATTGTAAGTTTACAATGAATAAGAAAAGCCCATCATAAATCAAATCCCATTGTTCAGGTTCATGAATGAACATCATAAGAAAAAAGAACATCATAAATGAACACAATGTCTACTAGGTCACAACCAAAGTAAACTCTTGAAAGACTTGACCTAAAATGTCATCATGCAAATTGACATGATCTTTACAACCTCCCTAGTTGTGTATACATGCATACATACATACATACATATATATATATATATATGTATGTATGTATGTATGTATGTATGTATATACATACATACATACATATATCTATACATCTATATGCAACATATCCATAAATTATTCTATTTGAAATTATAAATTTTTGAACACATACACTTGGAAATCAATCGAATTGTAAATTGTAAATGTAAGTTTACAATGAGTAATAAAAATGAACATTATAAATGAACACAATGTCTACCGGGTCACAGCCAAAGTAAAGTCTTGAAATAATTTACCTAAAATGTAATCTTACAATTTGACATGCTCTTTACAACCTCCTAGCCATTTGACATGCCTACCACAACAAACAAATATAATAGAACAAACAAACATGGAAAATAGTTATTGAAATAAATAAAAAGATATACTAGTTAGTCAAAAATATAGAACAATAATTGAAACTTAGAGCCATTTGAACAAAAAATACTTAATTATTTGGTGTGTTGACAAACACAATTACCAAACTGCCCACCATGAACATTGTTGCACCACCTCTCCTTGTTCTCCCATGCCTGCAAGAAAAGATTTACAACCACAGGTAGTCACAACCAAGGCTAGTAACATACAAACATCATATGACCTTTGAAATAATGCATGTACAACAACACATAATTAATCAAGTTCAAAATATTAAAAGATCCATATGGAATAGATAAATATATGTAAAAACATATAAATGTTAATAGAATTGTATACCAAGATTTAATCAACTTATAATCATTGTTTCTCATCAAGCTTGGATATATGAGGAATGTACAAAGGATGCCATTCAATGGTCTGTAGCATGGAGAGGATATTAGTAGAGGAGAATAATTGTGAATGCCGTTGGCTGTTGTCCCTCTTATTTAGAAATTTGAACCTGACAATTGAATGCATTCAATTTGATTGTTGTGTTTCAAATATGAATTTGTAGCTGCCACTTACATAGGTTTTTAGAGATGATATGACTGAATTTTGCATTATATTTGGATTCGATGTTTATTTGGGGAGCCTTATATATTTGTGAGTTTTTGCAAGTTTGCATGCATGGATACAGTCATACAAACATAAGCATACATGCAAACATTCATAGAAACATAAGTATACATGCATGTATTCATATAAACATATACATACATATACATTGCAGAAAATTAGTAATATACATTGGAAAGAAAAAAAAACCCTAAATGTGTCACTATTAACATTTAATTAAAACTATTTTATCATTCAAATCCGCTCAAAATTCAATGGGTCTAATTCAAGTTAGCACCTTATAAAATCATTTTGGCACCTATTAAAAATCACTCCTACATATTAATCTCCTTACTTTAGCACCAGACACCAAACACATTACACCCTAATTAAACTTCATTTGGGTTTCGATTAATGCATCTGACTAATGTTTTTTTTGGGTATCCCATTTTTTTCCAGCATTTTACAGCACACTCTCTTTGGAAGGTACATACATACATAAATACAATGTGGGAAAAAGAAACTAGTACCATTACCCAACAAAGTCAAACAACACATGGTGAAAAGGTGTGTAAGAGGAATTATTTATTTCATAAACAAGAAATAATAAATTTTCAATCATCGAATAATCCCATCATTGGTCATGAAAAATGTAGAATAAAATGATTAACCAGTACCATTGTTTGCATTTTGAAAGGATAGTTAAAGGATACAGACATAGATATCAATCTGCTCAATGAAGAAGAGACAATAGACACATAATTTGTAAATGAATGTTTAATACTTTGTACACATTCATTTATGAATTCAAACACATAGCGTATTGAATTTGTAAAGGAATGTGTAGAATGTTATATATAAAACATTGAACACATTCATTTACAAATTCAAACACACAACTTACTGAATTTGTAAATGAATGTGACAATGTTATATATATAACATTGTACAAATTCATTTGTAAATTCAATAAGTTTTGTTATATATCATTATACACATTCATTTACAAATTTAATAAGATGCAGAAGAAAATGATCAACCAGTACCATTGTTTTCATTTTCAAAGGATAGGCAAAGGATACACACATATACATCAATTTTCTAAATGAACAAGAGACACAAAATGTAAAATGACAAATATAAGTATGCTAGCCTACTATATGTGCAATGGAAAGTAGAAAAATATAAACAAATGCTAGTCTATTGTATTGGAAAACCAAAAAAATGTATTTAAATAGAGTTATAGACGTATATATATATGTGTGTGTTTGTTTATGTATATACGTATATATATACATGTATATAATAATTTATATGTAAGTAACTGTATGTATTTGTATATATGTGTATATGTTTCTAAGTACATAATACACATACACACACACACACACACACACACAGACACACACATATATATGGGCGGGTGCATGAAGTTGGGTTACACTTTTGTGGCCAACTTCAAAAAAAGATTGGAAATGACATAACGCAAGCATGTTATAACGTGCTCGCGTTATTTTGTTTTAAAAGAAAAAAAAAAGTGAAAGCTATTCATTTTCTCTTTTCTATTTTTCTGCTCTGCCCGCAGCCAAAAACCCTCATTTTTACGCTTGTGTTCTAGGAGGAGGAATTCTTCAAAATTCATCAATAATAGTTGGTTTTCATTTGCAAAGATGGTGCCACGACGACGAAGAGGTGCAGGAGGTAAGTATTGTTTGCTATTTGTTTTGAATTTCTTAGTTTCAAGTTGATTTTGTTTGTTTTAGGTTAGATTCGATTTTTATTTTTTAATTTGTAGGAGATGCAAATAATCCTAAAAATCCTCAACAAGAAGAATAGGAAAATCCTCCTCAACAAAATCAACCTCCCCCACCAATCACTCAACACCCTCCTGGCACTCAACAAAATTTGAGGAGTGAAATTGAAAACAACAAAAAACATATTGAGGATCTTATCAGTAGGTTGAGTGATCCAAATGCTTCAACCGCAGAAAGAATGACACTAGCAAATTCAATGAAAGAGATGTTAAAAAATTTAGATTCAATAACCCAACAAATAACATGTTGGAAAGATAGGAGGCAGACAACTAGGGCATATTATGCAGATAAACTATCATATAAACAAGTAAAAGATTTAAAAATTACTAAAGGTGATTTGTGCTCTCTATTCACTAACCCTAGAACAAATCAAAATCTTAGCCTCAATATGAAGAGGTTTCCTATTCATTGGTGCCACCACCAAGAGATTAGGAACAATTTTTATGATAGGTGGTAGTTGTTCTTTGATTACCCACCGTGCAATAATTGTGAAGTCCCCTAATATTTTCTTAGGAAACTATATAGTGAGTTTGTATTGAACCAAATCCCAAATTATTTTGATATGAGGGAGTTCTAGGGGAGAGGTGGGGGGTCGGCTCAGGATAGGCCCGGTGCACAGCCGGATCCTACGTGGCAAGGGAGACAACCTCTCACTAGGCCGCCTCATGAGCACATTGTTATGCCTGTCATTGCAAAGGAGAGTGCTGACATAGAGACATTGCAGAAGATCAACACTTTGACCTAAAGTGTCATCCATCATACTAGCCCTATTGTACAACACCATCTAGGGGAGTCTTCGGGTGGTGGCCTTCGAACCCATGTGTGTCAATCTTGTGAGGTGACTTGTTCATATGACCCCACCGACACTCAGGAGGCTACTACATAGGATCTGTATGCTGCTACACAGGATCCATATGCTACTACGTAGGATCCATATGCTACTACAAGGATGGAGAGGACGGATAACATTTTGCATCGTGCATATGGCATTGATAGTCAGGTAAAAGTCAGCATGTTCATTGAATTTAATTTATTAAATTTCAATTTTGAAATGCATGATTAACTAATTTAGTTTTATTATTTTAATAAAATTGCAGGGTCACAGTGTTGAGACTGGATGCACTGGTCCTCCACCTACTTATTTCTGCAGTACACCTATTAGTGGGGTATGCAACTAGTAAACAATTATAAATTTATTACATGTTAATAGCATTTTTTTATGAATGGTATTTTAATATATGTGATTTTAGATGTTGAACAGGCTAATATTGGCAGTTTCAAGCTAACACCTCCTAGTGCCAGTGGATTCACTCAAACGTACATGGAGGTAATAGAATAAAGAGAACTTAACTAATGAATTTTGTGAGAACCCCAATCCTAATACCTACAAAACAATGAGAACAAACACATTAGATTAGAGAATGCAAGCAAGAACAAGGATTCCCCATGAAATCCATTCACAAAGCTTAAATTAGGAAAACAATGAAGAACACAATGAAACTAACCAAAATAAAGATTGAATCATTATTAAGTGAGAAAACTCTCGATCCCATGGGGGAATTGGTGCCAATTTGATGTAAAAATTGGCCCTTTCCCAACTCCTATGATGTAAGATTGATGTTTGTTGATGAGTGTTGATGAATGATCCACCTTGTTGATGAAGAATGAGTGCTCCAAACCAAAAACCTGCATAACCTAGCTATGAATCAATGGTGATGAATGACAATGGCTCAATATTTTAACATGGTAACTTTGCATAATTTGTGGATGATGAAATGAGGAGAGGAGATCTTCATTTATAGATGAGATTGAAGGATGAATGTCCAAATTTGAGCAATGTGGGACTAACATTCATCCAATAGCAAGATTCCACTTGTCAACCTATGAGTGGATGGAGGATGTGCATGTTTTGACGATTGTGCCAATAAATGCTTATTTTTAAATTTGAATTTTGTTGAAATGACTTGTAAAGAGGAAGGGAAAATGCATTAAATGCCACTTGGCTCAAGGAAAAGGACATGTAAGATAGAGTAAATGTCTTGTTGGATGTACATGTCAACTTGGATTTTTGAATTCAAACTTGAAGAATATTCCAAAAAGATGCCTTGTGAGGAAAATAGGGATTTAATAAATCAATTAAATCTATTTTCATGTGCAAGTGGTAAATGCTAGAGGATGGGACATGATAAGAGATTAAATTAATCAAGGTTAATTAATTTAATGAAGGGGATTAGATGATGTGACAAATTTGACTTGAATTAATGGATTTATTTAAATCAAATATGAGAGGAATATGATAAAGGCTTAATTAAATAAAGATTTTGATTTATTTAATTAAAAGAGATGATGTTAGATTAAATAAAATAAGGTTTTAATTTATTTAATTTAATAGATAGACTTTAGAGATTTAATTAAATAAAATTGACTATTTAATTAAATAGGGATAATTAGATCAAAATGATTGATTTAATTAACAAAAAGGATGAATTAATTAGAAAAAATGATTTATTTAATTAAGAGAGGAATATTGATGAATTTAATCAAATAGGGGAACTTGATTAAATGGTTAGACCGAGGGATGATTCAAGATGAAACGATGTTAGTAGTCGGGATCAGGTGCACATTGTCAATCAGTATATTTTACGTGTCTACAAATTCTACTTAATAGATTTGTGTAGTTTATATTCATATTGTTGGTTACATTGCATTACACATCATTGAAACTCAAAGCATTACTTCAAATTCCATAACTAATAACTAGATGTTGATAGATGACAAAATTTCAGTTGTATAATATAGTTGTTTAGAATGTCAACATAAGCAGCACAATGCAATTACTTCACATGGAGGCATGTGCTTGCAAAGGTGCACCACCACAAAAAACTATGGACGCTTGGAAAAAATATATGAAACCATAATAGTAAGCAATAGCATAGACAAGGCAGTTAGTGATGCAGAGCATCATATCAAAACACTCAATCATCAGGGTACATCTGATGTAGAGCATCCAACAAACACCATCAACATCATTTCTTCAAGGGATTTCAATCACAAATAGAATCAGGAGAAAATAAAATATAATTTCATCAGAAATCTACTTTTCATTCAACCAAAATCCACTCAAATTCTCTTAGCCATTCCATAGGCCATCATTCATCATTCCACTAATCAGTATTCCAATTGACTCATTCAAAGAAAAAACCATATTAAGAAAACTTTGACTTAATCAATTAGATTCACATTATTCTCAACCACCATAAAAACAACATAAACCTGATTATTGACACTTGAACAATTCATCTTTTCATTTATTCACCAAGGCAACAAATCAACTAAACCATATCTCACTATTATCAGTCCATTATCAAGCACTGTACTCACCATATTTTGACTACAGTAGTTTATTTACAGGTTACAAACTCCCGCTACAACAAAATCTTGATTATCATCTTGTGGTTAATCACCAATTTGCTCAAAAGGCTTCAGAATAGTCACCCATCCAACCATCAAAGTCACCAAACCTGTCTTATACACCTTAACCAAATTTAGTAACATCAATCATATCATTATTTTGATAGTAACCAAGCACTCAATCATATCACAAAAGTTTTGAAAGGATACAAGTTAGAAATGTTGAAGATAGGAGGGATTCCACCCCAAGAGGTAGCTCTATTTCATAAGCATTTTGGCCAAACTTGTAGACCACCTTGCAAGGTCCTATCTTCTTCATCATGAGTTTGGTATAATTTCCTTTTGGAAGTCTCTCCTTCTTCAAGTGTGCCATCACCAAGTCTCCAACCTTGAATTGGACATTCCTCTTCTTTATAGCTGCCTTTTCCTTATACTTCTCAACATTCTTTTGAAGGGTTTCCTTCACTTGTTGATGAATATCCCTGATTGTAATAGAAAATTCCTCACCTTGAGCACTTCTCCTAGTAACTCCTTGTATATCTCTTAGTTCATAGACCCCTCTAGGGTGCATGCCATAGACTACCTCAAAAGGGCTTCTACCAATGCTCCTATTCATGGAGTCATTATATGCAAATTCAGCCTGAGGTAAAATCAGATCCCAAGCTTGTCCATGCTCCTTGGTAAGGCATCTTAAGAGGTTTCCCAATGATCTATTCACCACTTCAGTTTTTCCATCCATTTGTGGATGGTATGTTGAACTAAAGGATATATTTTTTCCTTGAGTTTCTTCCACAAGGTCCTCCAAAAGTGACCAATGAATTTAGAATCCCTGTCAGAAACAATGCTTAAAGGCAGTCCATGTATCTTAACAATCTCCTTAAAGAAGAGACCTACTATATGAGATGCATCATTGGTGCATTTGAAAGGAAGAAAATGTGCCATCTTACTAAATCTATCAACTACCACAAAGATACTATCAAAACCTTTTTGGGTTCTAGGCAACCCCAAGACAAAGTCAATACTTACACACTCCCAAGGCCTATTTGGAATGGGCAGTGGCTGATAGAGTCCTGCATTTGATGAATTTCCCTTTTCCCTTTGACATATTGTGCAGCCTTCCACATACCTTCTCACATCCACCTACAATTTTTCCAATAGTAAAATCTCCTAACTTGTTCTAAGGTCTTGTCAAGGCCAAAGTGACCTCCAAGACTCCCACTGTGTTTCTCCTTTATGATATTCTCCCTCATTGAGCATTTACACACATACAATTGGCTTCCTTTGAAGAGAAAACCATTCTACAATAAAAATTCAGAGAATTCACCATGAAAAGAATTCAAATGTTGCTCACAAACATTGTATACCTCCTTGAAATCTAAATCTTCATGATACATATCCTTCAATGCTTCAACCCCCATGCTTTGGAGTTGGATTTCTTGCACTACAAGTTCCCTTCTACTGAGAGCATCTGCTACCTTATTTTCTTGGCCCTTCTTATTCTTTATTGTGAAAGTATAGGCTTGCAAAGACTCTACCCACTTCATGTGCCTATGACTGAGTTTGCCTTGTGCATTCAAAAAACTCAAGGCATGATTATCAGTATAAAAAAAATTCTTTAGGTAACAAGTAGTGCCTCCACTTTTTGAGGGCTTGGACCATAGAATACAATTCCAAATAATAGGAAGAATACTTCCTCTTTGCTTCATTCATCCTCTCACTATAAAATGCAACCGGTCTGCCTTCTTGGCTCAAAATAGCCCCTATTGCTTGATTGCTAGCATCACACTCAATGGTAAAAACTTTATCAAAATCAAGGAGCACAAGTATAGGCTGTTGTGCTACTCTCATTTTCAGATATTCAAACCCTTTATCATCCTCATTGGTCAAAGAAAACTTACCTTTGTTACATCCTTTGATGGTGTCCAAGATTGGGGCAAAAATTTGTTTAAAGTTCTTGATGAACTTTCTATAAAAGCTTTCAAGTCCTTGGAAGCTTCTCACATCTCCCGTGGATTTTGGTGTTGGCCAAGTAAGAATAGCATCCACCTTTGAAGGATCCATCTTCAAACTTCCCTTGGAGATGACAAAACCAAGTTAGACTAGTTCTTCCTTCATGAATTCACACTTTTCCATGTTGATCGACAACTTCTCCTCTTGTAACCTCATTAGTACCATGTCAAGGTTCTTCAAATGTTCTTCTTTAGACCTGCTAAACACAAGCATGTCATCTAAATAAACTACAACAAAATTTCCAATGAAAGGTCTCAATACCTCATTCATAAGGCGTATAAATGTACTAGGGGCATTTGATAACCCAAAGGGCATCACCATCCAATCCTAGAGACCTTCATTAGTCTTAAAAGTTTTCTTCCATTCATCCCCCTCTCTTATCCTTATCTAATGGTACCTGCTCTTTAGATCAATCTTGGAAAAGTAAGATGCTCCTGATAAACAATCCATGAGGTCCTCCATTCTTGGCATCAGGAACCGATATCTGATTGTGATCCTATTAATGGCTCTTGAATCAGTGCAAAGTGTCCAATTCCCATCCTTCCTTGGTGCTAGGATAGTAGGAACAACACATGGGCTGAAACTCTTCCTCACTAGCCCTTTATCCATCAACTCTTGCACTTGTCTTGTAATCTCCTCATTTTGAGTAGCTATCATCTTGTATGCAGCCTTATTGGGCAATGTAGCCCCTAGAATCAGATCAGTATGGTGGCTTATATCCCTAATGCGAGGTAGGGAACTAGGTAATTCATTCACTGTTATTTCCTTGTACCTTTCCAACAACTCTTGGAATTCCTTTGGTGCATCTTCCTTCTTCTTTGTGGGAAGATCTGCTTCACTTTTTGGTTTCATAATCAAGAAGAATCCTCTTCGTCCTCCTTCCTTCAAGGTCTTCATGAACTCCTTCTCACCCACCATCAAAACACTAGGCTCTTCATGCTTTGCCTTGTCTTCTTCTAGGAGAGGTGAAAGGTTGTAAGTCTTCCCATCCTTCACAATGGAGTATGTGTTCTTCTCCCCATCATGCTTGGTCTTCCTATCAAACTACCAAGGCCTACCAAAAATATATAGTTTAATACTTGTACTCAAATTTTTTTTCATTACATCTCATACATTATAAGTCATGATGTGGATCTCGCTATTGTAACTTTTTTGTGATTGAATAATTTGTTGTTTTATTTTCAGATGTTGGTTGTGGAAACACCTCCAAATGTTACAAAGGAAATGGATATCAGTGTTTCATCTGCTATACAATCCTCCATGGCTCTGATAGAGGAGGTATGAGGCAAATTACTAAATTTCAATTTACATTTGTTGTTATAGATGCTAGTTCTAGTGAAAAATCAAACCATTATTGATTCATAGTTTAATTCCTATTTGGATGGTTTATACAAGGCTTGAGCATGTCTGAGCATATGCAAATATTTCCATCATGGAGAGTGATCATGAGATGGTCGTAAGTGATTATTTTGTTAAATATATCATTTCTTATAATGTAATTTCTATATATTAATGTCTTTACTTCTTATTGTAACAGTTAAAACTTCACCAGGAGCTAAACTGTAGGAGTAGCAGCAAGAGCACTCCTCGAGCATAGCAGAAATGAGTGATGGACTTATCGCCATCAAATCACCAAAAAAAGGGAAAGAATTTATTTCTAGAGCATGGAGAGAAATGAATTTTGATTCTAGAGCCCTTTTTTGTATGCCTAGACATGGCAATTTTGTACATATCTTGTATTGGATATATTTGACATTGTATGCCTATATGGCATTCAAACGTAAGCCTATATGGATATTTTGTAACTATATTTTATACTTATATCGACATATATATATATGTATGTGTACATGGCTATTTGGTTAATACAATTTTTTTTTATCGATGGTGTCCATATTTGCTCTTTTTGACAATGTCAAAGCATGGCTGCATACAGATTAGGAAAAAGACTTTTCCTTTTAAATTAACAATGCATGGAAGTTTCAAAAAGTATCCTTGATATTACAAAAATATATGTGTTTATACCATAGAAGCAAAAATATTTTGGGGAAAAAATCGGCAAACCAAAAGTATAAGATTTTTTGAAAAAATGGGAAAAAGTCTAGAAAAAATTAGAAAAAAATCATATTTAAAAAAAAAGGTAAAAAAAAGTAGAACAAGAGATAAAAAAATTAAAAATTTGAAGGCATTTCCATAGCATAGAGATATAGAGAGCAAATAAAATAAAGAGTTTAACTAATAAATTGTAAAAAGTAGATTTTTGTAGTTTATATTCATATCGTTGATTACATTGCATTGCACATATTCAAACTCAAAGCATTGCTTCACATTGCATAACTAATAACTAGATGTTGATAGATGACAAAATTTCAATTACAATATAGTTTTTGCAAAGTCAACCTAAGGAGTTATGCAATTACTTCACATTGCATAACTAATAACTAGGAACAACTACCAATTGCATTTGCTTGTCATGGCATTCTATGAGACCACATTTCTTTGAGGCATTTTTTCAAACAATTCACTGCCTTGTCTATACTACCACATTTTTGATACATGTCTACCAAAGAATTTTGTCAAATAGTTCACTGCCTTGTTGCTATGGCTGAAAGCCTAAAACAAGTGCTTTCAAACAAGCTATGGATGCTTTGAAAGAATCTATCAAAAGCATAATAGTAAGCAATATCATAGACAAGGCAATGAACTCTTTGAAAAAATGCCTCAAAGAAATGAGGTCTCATGGTGATGGAATGCCATGACAATTAAATTCTTTTGATTGTCATGGCATTCCATCACCATGAGACCTCATTTCTTTGAGGAATTTTTTCAAAGAGTTCACTGCCTTGTCTATACTAACACATTTTTCATAGATGTCTATCAAAGCATTTTATCAAATAGTCCATTGCCTTACTGCTATGGCTAAAATCCTAAAACAAGTGCTTTCAAACAAGCTATGGATTGTCATGGCATTCCATCACCATGAGACCACATTTCTTTGAGGGATTTTTTCAAACAGATCGCTGCCTTGTCTATGCTACCACATTTTCATACATGTTTACCAAATAATTTTATCAAATAGTTCACCTCCTTGCTGCTATGGCTAAAAGCCTAAAATAGGTTCTTCAAAACAAGCTATGGATGCTTGGAAAAAATCTATCAAAGCATAATAATAAGCAATAACATAGACAAGGCAACAAACTGTTTGAATAAAAGCCTCAAAGAAATGTGGTCTCAATGGTGGTGGAATGCCATGACAATCCATAGCAATTTGCTTGTCATGGAATTCGTCATGCCATTCCATCACCATGAGACCACATTTCTTTGAGGGATTTTTTGAAACAGTTCACTACCTTGTCTATGCTACCACATTTTTCATGTGTGTTTACCAAAGAATTTTATCAAACAGTTCACGTCCTTGCTGTTATGTCTAAAATCCTAAAATAGGTGCTTCCAAACAAGCTATGGGTGCTTGGAAAAAATCTATCAAAGCATAATAATAAGCAATAGCATAGACAAGGCAGCAAACTATTTGAATAAAAGCCTCAAAGAAATGTGGTATCAATGGTGGTGGAATGCCATGACAATCCATAGCAATTTTCTTGTCATGGCATTCATCATGGCATTCCATCACCATGAGACCACATTTCTTTGGGGCATTTTTTCAAATAGTTCGTTGCCTTTTCTATCCTACCACATTTTTCATACATGTTTACCAAAGCATTTTATCAAATAGTTCACCTCCGTGCTGTTATGGCTAAAAGGCTAAAATAGGTGCTTCCAAACAAGCTATGGATGCTTGGAAAAAATCTATCAAAGCATAATAATAAGCAATAGCCTAGACAAGGCAGCGAACTGTTTGAATAAAAGCCTCAAAGAAATGTGGTCTCAATGGTGGTGGAATGCCATGACAATCCATAACAATTTTCTTGTCATGGCATTCGTCATGCCTTTCCATCACCATGAGACCACATTTCTTTGAGGCATTTTTTCAAACAGTTTGTTTCCTTGTCTATGCTACCACATTTATCATACATGTTTACCAAAGAATTTTATCAAATAGTTCACCTCCTTGTTGCTATTTCTAAAAGCCTAAAATAGGTGCTTCCAAACAAGCTATGGGTGCTTGGAAAAAATCTATCAAAGCATAATAATAAGCAATAGCATAGACAAGGCAGTGAACTATTTGAATAAAATCCTCAAAGAAATGTGGTCTCAATGGTGGTGGAATGCCATGAAAATCCATAGAAATTTTCTTCTCATGGCACTCATGATGCCATTCCATCACCATGAGACCACATTTCTTTGAGGCATTTTTTCAAACAGTTCACTACCTTGTCTGTGCTACCACATTTTTCATCATGTCTACCAAAGCATTTTATCAAACAATTCACTTCCTTGCTGCTATGGCTAAAATCCTAAAAAAAACTACTTTCAAACAAGCTATGGATGCTTGGAAAAAATATATCAAAGAATAATAGTAAGCAACAAGCTATAGTCTCATGGTTTTTTTTCACGCGAAAATTAGTGTGATTTATTCACATTTTTTTGCAGGTTATAAACATTTTTTTTTTCTTCCAATTTTGTTGTTTTAAATGACATTCAAGTTTATGGTGGTTTTGTTGTATATATAATGATATGTGATATTCTAATCCTAATTCATGTTTCTATGTTGCATAGATATATATTTTGTTTTTACATGTTTTTTGTACCAACGAACCCAAAACGAACTGAACGCCCCTCCAAAACATTTTGGCCGAACTGGAAAACTGAACCCCCAAACCTAAACCTCAAAACCTATTCCACCACTCTTCATTTTTCATGCGCAAACTTAATTGACCACCAAATTCTGTTTCCCGTTGACTTTACCCATGTTTACTCCCTCAAACCTCTCTTTTTCATTCAAAACCCCTATTTTCCCAACTAGGGCATGTCATGCCATAACATACTTTTGACCTCCCCTGTCCTTGCAGACCTTTTGAACACATCAAACTTCACAATCTCACCCTATTTCCAACCTATTCTAACTTATTTTCAAGCAGTTTCTTCTTTTCACCTCTTCTAGCCTTGCTTTTAAGGGGCCTCAATTTTGAATTTTCAACAGGGGCAGTGTTAGTAATCTCTTCCAATTCCCTTACTAATGCTATTTTATTATTCCTACTACCTATCCTACTTACATCAGGTCCATATCACCAAGACAACCTGAACAATAGGTGGAATGGCCTATTTCAACATACTATACTCAAACCCTTAAGGGATCAATTCGGTTGAACGTAGCTCAGAGTGATTCCACATGTTTGGGTGAGAAAGAGGACCATGCCTAGCGTGAACATGCCTATTTGAATGTGTTGGAACAATCTAATTGGTCACACGAGTTGCAGAATGAAAGTTGCACCACTTTGCAACTTTCCACTACTTCCATTTGACACTTTCCATCAACTGAAATATGGACACCATGAGAAAACCACTCTGAGATAAAAAAAATTGAGAGAGATTATTATAGGGGGGCCCAACATGATCCCATGAGATTAGAAGAGAAGTTTCTAAGCATCACGGTGTCTGAGTAACATCATGTTGAAGTTTGCAGCCATTTTTCCCTTTGGACCCTTAAGGGATCAATCGGGTTGAACATAACTCAGAGCGATTCTATGTGTTTGGGTGTGAAAGAGGACCATTCCTAGTGTAAATATGTCTATTCAAATGCTTGGAATAGTTCGTTTGGTCACATGAGTTGTAGAACGAAAGTTGTACTACTTTGCAACTTTCCACTACTTCCATTTGACACTTTTTTCATCAACTGAAACTTTGACACCACGAGAAAACCACTCCAAGATAACGTAAACCAAGAGAATTTATTGTAGAGGGGCCCAACGCGATCTCATAGGACCAGATGAGAAGTTTCTAAGCATCACGGTGTCTGAATAACCTCATGCAGAAGTTTGCAGCCATTTTGCCCTTTGGACCCTTAAGGGATCGATCCGGTTGAATGTAGTTCAGAGCAATTCCATGTGTTTGTGTGTGAAAGAGGACCATTCCTAGCATAAAAATTCCTATTCGAACGCATTGGAACACTCTGTTTGGTCACATGAGTTGTAGAACGAAAGTTGCACCACTTTGCAAATTTTCACTACTTCCATTTGACACTTTTTCCGTCAACTAAAATCTGGACACCATGGAAAAACCACTCCAAGATAACAAAAAAATAAGAGAGGTTATTGTAGAGGGGCCCAACTTCATCCCATGGGATTAGATGAGAAGTTTGTAAGCACCATGGTGTCCGAATAACCTCATGCTGAAGTTTGCAGCCATTTTTCCCTTTGGACCCTTAAGGGAATGATCTGGTTGAATGTAGCTCGGGGTGATTCCATGTGTTTGGGTGCGAAAGAGGACCATGCCTAGCATAAAAATTCCTATTCAAACATGTTGGAACAGTCGGTTTGGTCACATGAGTTACAGAACAAAAGTTTCACCACTTTGCAACTTTCCACTGCTTACATTTGACACTTTTTTCATCAACTAAAACTTCGACACCACAGGAAAACCACTCTGAGATAATGTAAACCGAGAGAATTTATTGTAGAGGGGCCCAATGTGATCCCATAGGATCAGACAAGAAGTTTCTAAGCATCACAGTGTCTTAGTAACCTCATGCTGAAGTTTGCAGCCATTTTGCCCTTTGGACCCTTAAGGGATCAATCCGGTTGAACGTAGTTCGAAGCGATTCTGTATTTTGGTGTGAAAGAGGACCATTCCTAGAGTAAACATGCCTATTCAAACATGTTGGAATAGTTTTTTTGGTCACACGAGTTGCAAAACAAAAGTTGCACCACTTTGCAACTTTTCACTACTTGCATTTGACACTTTTTTCATCAACTAAAAATTAGACACCATAGGAAAACCACTCCGAGATAACAAAAACTGAGAGAGGTTATTGTAAAGGGGCCCAACATGATCCCATCAGATTAGACAAGAAGTTTCTAATCATCACGGTGTCTGAGTAACCTCATGTTGAAGTTTGCAGCTATTTTCCCTTTGGACCCTTAAGGGATCGATCCAGTTGAACAAAGGGTCTATACTCTAAACTTATCCAAACCTTACTAACTCTTGGGGAAGAAATTATAAGGTGTCAAAACTTCAAAATCCACAATTATATCTCAGTTATACCACCGTACAATGGGTAAACCACAAAGCCCTCTATTGTAGTCTAAACCCTAAGGGTTTATTGAAAATGATACTTCCAAAGCTAACCACAACCTATAAATTACTCAAAAAAATTTGTGATACCCTACACAAGCTCAAACAATCATAAAATAATGCTTCCCTACATAAAAACACAATTTAACTTTTGAAAACCACCATTTTTCTTAAAGAAAACTCACTTTTACACACATGGGTTTCACACCCATCTCACTTTCAAACCTCCCCAACACTAACACATCATTCCCACACCTTAATAATGTTAGTGCAGGCCCATTCCTCAAGTTATAGAGGCTACAGAAAGAGGAATGGGTCAAAAAGCCATTTTTAGTGACTCAAAACCTTCAAATGTACAAGTTCGGGCCGATTTTAGTAAATTGATGATATTCTACTCCTTATTTGCCTTGATGAACAAAACCTACTGAATGGTACTCCTACACCAATCATACATCGACCTTCTTGTCCCTCCTAAAGTTTGTACCACATCCATTACCTCCACATAAAACTCAGCATCCTTGGTCTTCTTGGTTCCCATGCCTTGATATGGCTATGCAAATGAAAATGAAGCAAAGTAATCATCTTCTTCTCCGCTGGTTGGAAGAATGCATGCTTAATGTTTTGATACATGATATTAGCTCTCTCATCTACTCTCATGGTTGAATACCAAAATCTAGTATGGTGGGCCTCCAGAGTTCCAACCATCTTTCTTCCTCTTCCACCAAATGTTGGCCCGATCCACACGTCTTTCAGCCTAATTGACTTTGTTTTTGAAAGCTGAAGTTTTTTGTGAGTCACCAATGTGGCTCTGTCTTCCTTTTCAAACTCTTTCATTACTATAGATCATCTCTAGGATTTAATCATTTGTACCACACGTGGTTGATGTGCTTTGAATCCTTGCATCTAAAGGAAATTTCCTCAACATAAATACTCTCTCAAGGTTAACAATCATACATTGACCTTCTTGCACATCTTAAAGTTTGGACCACATCCATTACCTCAACATAAAACTCGAAATCCTTGGTCTTCTTGGTTCCCACGCCTTGATATGGCTATGCAAATGAAAATGAAGCAAAGTAATCACCTCCTTATCCACTGGAGAAGAATGCATGCTTAATGTTTTGATACATGATATCAACTCTCTCTTCTGCTCTCATGGTTATATATCGAAATCCAGTATGGTGGGCCTCTAGAGTTCCAGTCATCTTTCTTCCTCTTCCACCAAATGTTGGCCTAATCCACACATCTTCCAGCCTAATTGGCTTTGTTTTTTGAAAGCTAAACTTTCTCCTAAGTCACCAATGTAGCTCTCTCTACCTTTTCAAACTCTTTCATTGCTACAAATCGTCTTTGGGATTTAATCATCTGTACCACATGGTTGATGTGCTTTGAATCATCAGTAATAGTCTTCAAAATTGGTTGCTAGTATAGGTTCATTCTACTTTCATAATACTTTATAACCATGGAGTTCTGCCATTCCTTGATGCCATCAAGTGAAGATTGAGGAATGGTGTCAATGCGGAGTACATCCTGCTTGAAGTCTTTGAAAGAAATAGCCATATCAAATTCATTTTTCCCAAGTCCTACTCTCTCAAGGTTAACAATCTTGTTGTGCCTTCAACACACACGCCCCATTCGGAATGGGGACCCTCTTTTCTTTTACCTTTTTGGGTCATTTTTATCATTTCCTCATTTTGCATGCCCCTATTTTGGTGTCCCAAGTGGTTAGCGTACCCCCAAGGTCCCCATCATAAAATGACCATGTTTTTCCCACTCATCTTTGGTTAAGCCCTAAGGCTTTTGGGGCTTTCCTTGGCAGTTTCTCTCTACCAGCAACTCTGGGCCTTATCAGACCCGGCCCATCGGGTTTCCGTCTTCAGGCTTCCTCTGGGGTTTCACCATTTCTAAATGACAGAAGGCATCTACCTTCACAAACCTCAGGCTCTGAATCATCAATTGCCACTAGCTTTCAATTTGCACGAAGTCTTAGACTACATTCATGCCCTTCGTGTCAGGATGGTGAGGCCGCCATTCCTGGAATTCCCTGCGCCCTTCGTCGTTTCCAGCGGCGAAACCTCATCAGTACCCCACCCTCCGGAGTTTGGGTCCCTTCTTGCCATCGGTACTACAAGGAAAATCTTTAGCGGACGTTTCACCACATCCTTTCGGACCTTGGACCTCCCACTGCCATTTGCTATTTTCAAATTCACCAACCAACAGGTCAGTCGTACAGGTATTAAATGAGGCCATTAATTGCTGAAGGGGGTATAAATATCAGGCCCCAACCTGTCATTTTCATTTGTCAGGATTGTAGAAGAGGTCAGAGTGCTTGCCTGAGGAGTTCGCTACTTTCATCGATTGCTGCCCTTACGCCCATCACCTTCATCCGTTGATCCTTAGTGGATTTCTTAATCTCCTTCATTGGGCCCCCTAGGTAGGTTTGTCGTTGACCCTCCCGAGGAGTTTTTCATAATTTTATGCCTAAAATGATGAATAACATGGGTTAAAAATGCTTTAATTTGCTAAAACTTGATAAAACACACAAAACCCATATCTTGGAATCTTCAAAAACCTCCAAAGCATCCCGTAAGGTCAATCCAGAACTTTCCTTCATTGCCACTGTTCTTCATATAGGGAATTCGAGCCCTCTAGGCCTGGGCCCTTCTGCCACTGGCAAAACTTATGAAAACAAAACATCTTTTTTCAAGACAGTCGCATCCTCTCTCGAGCCGGAAAGCCCGGACTTCCGTGTGCCGAACTCCACAAAGTTTTCGTTGTTCCCAAATGGCAGAATGGTCTCATTTGCCCGACCCCCAGATCCTACCTTGCATCTAGCCGTCCGACATTAAAATCTCAGAAATCGTCCTTCTGTCATGACCCCGAGTCCCAGACCACAGACTTCCATCCTCGGGCTTCCGTCATAGCTTCACCCTTTCGTAACTGCCATCTAGCGACAACCTTCTACATCCTGGGCCCTGAGCCTTCGTTCACCATGAAGAACAAGGATCATTGATCTTTAGCGCCCTTGTCCTCGTTGGGCTTCGACATCCAAAATTTTGTCCCGCATTAGCCAATTCAAAAGGGGGAAAAACACGTCCGTCTTTCCGACCTCTCGGCTCCGCCCTCCTGTTCGCTGAGAGAATCCTCACGTCAAAATCGGATGTCCAAGCTTGACACCGGGTCTGGTCCGCCGGGCCACTCCATCCAGGTTTTTGTTCTTGGATTTCCATTCCATAACGGTGTGACATCAATGACTTTCCGCCTCTCTCGGCCCGAACCATCAGCCGTCCTTTAGCCTTTTGGGTCCTAGACCTCGAATTTCTGCCCCCGAAACTTCATCTCCCTTAGGTCATTAGAGACAACAAACCCCTGACAACTTTCCGCGCCTGAATGTCTGGGAGCCCCAAAATTGACCTAAATGACCTCAAAATTGAAAACTAGTGCCTACACACATGCTCAAATTTGGCCCTCTTTGACTCGGGCCTTTCAAACCATTAAAATGTGAAGATGGGAGAAACCACCTAGATCACCCTGGCCTATTTGTCCCTTTCAAAGCAACATTCTTGCCAGGGAATTCCAACCCCCTGGGCCCGGATTGTCTGAAATCCTTTGAAAAAGTGATTAATGATATTTTTTAAAAGGAAAAGATTTAACTTTATTAGTCATATGATGTCTACTTTGATTTAGTTCACAGGATTTTGGGCTAACAATAATTTTTTCAAAAGGTTGTACTCATTGTGTCCATGCTTGCAAGATATATGGAATTAGGTGCAAGACCCTCGGGAGAACTGCAGAGAAGGACAAAGGAAAGAAATCAAGCAAGAATCCTCATGGGAAGGAGGATAAAGACCAGATGAAGTTCTAGTTCTAGGGTGAACCTGTATGATCAAAAATCACCACAGACTAGAAGGAAATCACAGACACCAATATTAGCCATGTCAATATTGATGAGTTTATGCAAAGGGTCAGAATTCACCCAAAGACTAACAATTCCAGATTAATTAGGTAGAGTGGAATCGCAAAGGCTACAGGCTTCTCCCCATCTCTCATTGCCCCTAAGCTATTTATGGCTTGTCGGCAAGCCTACCAACCCAAGACAAGGACCATTGTTGATAGAGATGGGAATATTCTAGCTGACATGTTGGCCGAAGGAATTACAAAGACCTTCCACATTCCTACCTTTGAAGAAATGGAAATTCCCACCATAGAGGAATGCAAAGCAGCATGGGACGACAACCAATGGGTTGCAAGAGATTGATAAATCAACATTGGCTCAAGGAGAAAAAGGAAAATGATATGAAGGTTCCCCAAGAAATCTTCCACAGTGATTTTTGCGAAGACTACCATGACCTAGTCACCATGTTGAGCCAGGTAATGGGGCTTCCCACTGCTGCATTCTTTCAAGAATGGATGGTATACTTTGTTGAGAAAATCCTCCATGGGAATGAGGATGTCACCACAAAAGCCTCATTCTACTGGGGAGGTATGATAAGCGACTACTTCCATGAGTAGTTCATGAACGTAAAGAAGAGCTCCAAATTCTACATGACCTCCTATCTAGTCTATTCACTGGTAGAACAAAGGTAGTATAGTGGATTGTTTGTAGCACCCAATGAGGAGCTAGGGTGAAGATTGAAAGTCTATGACATACATCCCTAGCTCCAATTCAAAAACTTTAAGAAGGAATACTGCAGGGTGAATGATGCCTTCATTGGTCACATCATCTGATTACTTGGAGGGGATTTTGAG
>VDFB02281492.1:132472402-132507189 GCA_007258455.2 Sequoia sempervirens
ACAGATGCAAAATGTCTCACATGTGGTGCAATCAATGCTCGACTCTACATAGCATTGATTTGTGTTTGTAAGGATGCAACTTGATCATTTATACGTGCTCTCAAGCGAGCCTCATCAGATGCCATAGGTGCTGGAGGTGGCATATAAGGTGGAGGTGGAGGTGAAGGTGGAGGTGGAGGTGGAGGTGGAGGTGGAGGTGGAGGTGGGGAGGGAGGTCGAGGGGGGGAGGGAGGCGGATCTGGCTGTGGCTCAGGTGGTGGATTGATGATATCATCAATGTTAAAATCATCCATGATATATGCTTGATATAATGTGCACATGCATTTAAAATCATACAAAATAGGACCCATCTTACAAAATTAAGATCATATATAAATAGTGAAATGGGATAGGCAACATATATATTAAAGCTCCTTATATTTAATTGAAATGCACATATATGTACATTGATTGTTCAACTTGAGCATGTCCATACAAAATTCAAAATTTCACATGTACATGTACATTTAAAATAAAAAATATGATGCATAATTTGCATGCATACAGATCATTAAACTAAACTATACATACATACATATACAAATTTCAAAATTTAAGAACTATTATGCAAATTTTTTATACATGCACATACATACTAAACAATAAACTTGAAACATTCACAAAATCTCATTTTATGTCTTTAACACACACACAATTTTTCAGCAGGAGAAATCATGATCTAATAGATAGTCATTAAATATATATACTATTATATACTATTCATTATAAGTTCATAAATTCCACCAACTTCACAAATCCATGTCACTAAAAATATCCATATACAACCAAAATCATAAATTCATGTCACTAAAAATATCCATTTGGAACCAAATTTATAAATTCATCACACAAAATATCCATCGTTCACCAAATATTTATATGTCTAAGGCACATGTTATTTGAATGAAAATACAATTAACTAAATTGATATTGTATAATATTGCAGGATCTTATTATTGTTAAATTTGGTTGGGCCTTGGGCAACTTTGATCACCAAATTTTAAGAACTTCTTTAATCCCCTTAAGAAATGTCATATTGTCAACCCCTTAAGAAAATTGAATTACGATTTAGGGTGACAGGATGGCTTAAGGGGATTTATGTCTAGTGAGGTCCTAGGAGAAAATGAAATGGCTCAAATGAATAAAATTTGGTGAAGTTTCCCAAGGCAACAAATTTCATTAAGAGCCTTTAAAGAAAAATGATGGCTTTGGGGTTTGAGACTTTTAGACATTTAGAGTTTAGGGTTTTAAGGTAATGGGAGGATAGCTTAAAGGGGATCACATGCCACCAAGATCCTAGGAAACTATTACATGGCATAAGGTAATGAAATTTAGTGGAGTTGCCTAAGACAACCAAATTCATTAAGAACTAGAAAAAATATTAGCTTTAGGGTTTCACGGTTTAGACTTTAGAGTTTATTATTTAATTAGCTAAAATCCCCAAATCCTAACTTTTAATCAACCATTAAGGGGATAATCATGTCACATCCATAGCTTAAAATTAAAATAATTCCAAATCACCAATCCAAACTCAAACTAATGTAACTTACTTCCACTTCATCAAATATAAAATGAAATTAATAATCTATCCTAGCCATCAAATCAATTAGACTAATCATAGCCATTCATTTCCAACTTAGACCTTCAATCCAAATTCAAATTAGCATTCAATTATTCCCATCTACCTAATCAAGTCAACACAAGCCCTCCATCAACCCAATCACCTACATTTAATTCTCTCTTCCCTCTCAAATTCAAATTCAAAAATTCTCTCATGATTCTAGTCCTCGATTCCAAAAAAACCTAGTCCTCCATTCCTTTCCCCTCAACTCTATAAAATAATGACATCCCCAAATGTTTCCATGTGATAAAATTTGTATGTATATGTTATCACATTAGAGAACCAAAGAGCAACATCAACACATACATTTAGAGCCATAAAAGAATGTTATGGAACATATTATGCTTCTCTAATCTTTCATTATTTTATTTACCTTTCATTAGAAGTAGAGTATTGAGTTTGCACTTGCATTCTTGGTCTAGAATTTCTCTTCTACACTAAGTACAAAAATATAATATTGGATAGCTTAGTATATATTTCTCTTCTAATATATATTCCCTAGTTCTCCTTATCCATATTTGAGTATCTTAGCATATGTGTAACATGACATGTTAATAATATATCTCATATAAATGTAGGGATGTGTCGCTAATGTCATCTTCAAACATATATAACCAATAGGAGATACTATAAGGTATCCAATATAACTATACAACCTATATAGGTATGACATATGGTGACCTTTGGCTTTTTTTGATATGTCAAGGGTAGTTTTGCAAATATTAGTTTCTAGTGCTTTTGTGAGTTTTCACAACTTGTAAGTTTATTAAGCTACACTTTTGGGTTTTCAACCTAATAGGGATAAACCTAGTAGATTTTTTAGCTTTCCAGCCTAATGGAGATAAATCAAACCACACTTTTTGGTTTTTAGTTGCACCTATCAAGTTATTTGTTAGCTATTAAATTTACAAACATTCTAGGATTATAAGTCTACTATAAAATTTGATGTAAAATAGATTACACATTGAGCCCTATAATTTAATTACAACAATGAATAAATATAGCAACATTTAGTAGACATAATGAAAATCAAGCCATGATAGTAATATAGAGATAATATACAATGTTTAATATAGATAAGTTAAAGAATCATTTTAAAAATATATATCTATATATTCACATCATTTTTGTTTTTTCTTTAGATTTCAAATATATCCACCAATCCTCCTTATCTTACATTAACATAAACTCAAAAAACATAGTGGACATGTACACACATATAAAACTACATTAAAATAGTGTTAGATCTTACAATTTTTCAAGGCTTAAATTTCATCCTCTTAGACGATCACTCTTACTAAATCATTGGCATAAATTAGATGAACACAATGGCACATTAAAGGTTTATTCCTCATGTTGGATTCCCTATTTTATATAACTATATCTTTATTATCTAATTTAAATATATCTAAGCACAAATTTCTTTTATGTAACACATTGATAGTTTCAACTCATTATAAAAACCAAATACAAATTTAAAGGGGGTACACTATATTTATAAATAAGAATTTAAGTACCATCCCTATCTCCATGGTGTGTCACTTGTTCACTAAAAAGCCCTTACATAAATCATCTACTTAGGTCAATCTTATCTAGATTTTTCTTAAATATTAATATTCATAAAATATGGCACAAAGCATATTGATGCATTTCTATCCTTCCACATATATCTATATAGTATCAAAATATAGGTAATTTTATGGTTAAATTGAATCTCTCTTAATTGTCAAATAATCCATTATGATTGAGGATGGGTGGATTATTATCTAGGATATATATGTATCTGGAAGTGTTTCCAGTTGGAATTGCTATAATTATACTTTTATGGCATTCTAGATATTCAAAATAGTTTTCATAAATCTACCAAATAGACCCATTCTTGATATTGAACCTACATAATTTTAGGTATGTCCAATGAAAGATTAGGGTCTAGGGTTCATAAATTTCAAATGCTTTAGTATTATGGGTTTAGATTTTACAGTTTAGGGTCTACGGTTTAGCAAACTTAGGGTTTTAACAAATTTTTTTGTTCCAATTCAATTTAGGGTTTCAGTTTTAAACAATTAGGGTTTTTAATGAATTTTTTTCGTTTCAGTTCAAACTAGGGTTTTCAAATTCAATTTTTTTCGTTTGATTTGAATTCAGGGTTTCAAAAAGCTCTATTTGGATTTGTAAATGCGATGTTTTATTTCATTTCGATCTCTAGGGTTTTGAAATGCAATTTTTTTTGTTTTGTTTCAATTAAGGTTTTCAAAATCAATTTTTTTTGGGTTTAATTGATCAATTTAAGATTTAAAAGTTAAAATTTGTTTCTAACACACAATTCAATGTTTTTTTTCTCAATTTTATTAAAAAATGTTTAAATTTCATTGCAAGTTTTCATCTAATTTGCAACTATTGAATTCTAATATAACAATTAAAAAAAGCATTAAAATGTGACATAAATTGAAAAAAAAACATGTAAATTAACGTATTTCTTTTAAAATTTCAATTCAAACTAAAAAAATGTGAAGAAGTGGCGTACCTATAGCTGATGTTGATGTCGCTGTCGCCAAGCAATTCGGGGTCCCGTTCGCAGCAGTGAAAACTACTGTTTTTAAAAAAAAAAAATAACAGTATAAAACGGGATCCCGATTTATATAACTTGGGATCCCGTTCTATATAAATCGGGATCAGTTTATTAAAAGTGGGATCGTTTGATCGTTGGTTGAGTCCAGCGGAAGCGGGATCGATTTTTAAAAGCGAGGATCCCGTTGGTCGAGGCTCGGGATCGAGGCAATATGAGGATCCAGCTTTTTAAAAATCGGGATCCGTTGATGCATCGGGATCCGTTTCTTGATGCGATTTCAATTTTTGAAGCTAAGGCAAAAAACTTCCAGTTTAGTGGACTCAACCTCTTGCACACGAGTATGTATAAAAAATAAAAAATGATTTAAATATGTTGATGTCTTAATACCACAGAGCAATTTAATCTTCCTATCACGGTAATATATAAAATATATTTCACGGGTGACCCCACAATGGAGTTTACAATTTTTGGCTGCCATTGGACGGGCGATTTTTTCTAACTAAATCTTCACTTTTGAGCACCTATAGCGACTAAACCATGAGAATTTAGAAGAGATGAAATTACAAACTAGTGATTTGTAAAATTTTGTTTGTAGATTCTAAATATATTTTTTCAAAATTTGGAATCCAGTTACTTGTTTTTCCATCTCCTTCAAAAGAAACTAAAGTTTTTACATTAAAGCACCTTTTTTGGGAGTGATGCTCATATACAACATAACTTTTTTTCACTTGAGAGGGATAATTTTTTTTTTTTTTTTCAAATTTATATTTATAACTATGATATCTAGAACTTTCATTTGGTTTCATAGTGTTTTATTGAATATTTTTTCCTTAATCAATTTTCAAAGTCAAACCAATTACAATTCAGACATAAGCGGACTGTATAGAACATAATTTTTTCTGTATGTATCAAAATTCAATTTTTTTTGTTGGATCAAAGGACTTCTTCCAATATCTAGTGCACTAATATTTTTCAATTTTTTTGATAATCGCACAATTTTTTCCCGTAATGCGGAGACAAAGAGCTTTATTTTTGGTGAAAAACCTACATTGAGTACAAGAAATAAAAAATAAATATAATAATAAAATTAAATTTATTTAAAATTATACTTTTTGGGAAGCTTATAATAAGGACTACATAATTACAAAAATAAAATTTTAAATGAATTCATTTGATCCCCAAAAAGGTAAATCAAAAGTGGTTTTTTATCAACATTTTGATAAGTGTAAAGGAGACTCCATTATAGGTGTGGTTTTAAACTAGCGGGGTTCTATCTAAGGGGGCTTGATCTAAGGTGGTTCGATCAAACCCTCTTATATTGTAATCCTTTAAATGGAACTTTTCAAGTCTTAAATCATTATATTTTCTAAAAATATGTGATTTCAGAAAAAATCAGGATCTCTCGGAAATTGTAAACCAGAATTGTGGGATCACCCTTACACAAAATTCAAAATTCCCTTGAATAATATGCAATACTAACAAGAAATATGCAATATGCATTTAAATCAAATCTTGCAAAAGGCTGACATTTTTGGTGCCAATCTTCTACAAGAGGTAGTAATAATATGTGTATGTAAATACATAGGCTATATTTCTTGTTATTATGCTAGATGATAGGAAATACAACAAAGGTAATGCATATCAATTATATTAATTTTATTTAAATCCTAACAAAAAATTGGCATGGATAGATAAGATTTTATTTAGAGTATGGTTGGTGCACAAATTTGCCTAGATTGGAAGCAAGGAATTATATTGATATTTATGGAGAAAATGGTTCATGGATCAAGTAAATGCTATACTTTTAACTTATACTGATGTTTATCTTTGTACTAAAGTTTTAAATAGAAAATTCTTAGAATTTTTTTCTAATGACCGATCTTTAGGAACATGGATAATAAAAAAGATTTTACATCTAGCTAAATTGGATTTTAATATTATGCAATCATTGTATCGACCTAAGCTTCAATTGATCTCTAGGTGAGTTGATTGGAAGATATTTGATGTTTTTTAAATTGAATTTTTAATCATTTTCTTAATGAAAGGTTCTTTTAATCTTTCATCTTGGTTGAGCATTTGAATTTAGATGAGTTTTAATTTCTAGATTAAATATTGTTTCTAATTTTATGAAATATTAATATTTATTTTTTCCATTTTACACTTTGATTTTCTTTTTTGATAATTTATATTTATAATATTGAATCAGTGTAATATTATTTTTATATCTTTTATTTTATAAATTCAATTTTGTTTATTGTGTTTAGATGGTGGAAGGATTCAAGGTTGTGTAAATTGGACTTTTGTCATCATAGACATATTGAATATCACTTTTCAGGATGTGCAATTACTGCAGAACCTAAACATTTAGCTTTTAGAATTGCCTTCACAAAATTTGGTACTCTTGGAACATGTATTGATGATATCTATGTTACCCATGGAACTCTTGATGAACTTAAACTTTTCAAAGAGTTTGTTAAGAGGTAAGTATTCCTTTATGAACTCTTAATTGTAAATATTATTTTTTATAACATAATATTGAAATGTGCTTTAGGTGGGATTCCCTTCTTGTAGATTACCTTCTAGAATATATGAAAATTGCATATTATGCACTTTATGATGCAATTAATGAAAGTGTGCAAGAGGTAGAGAAGATTCAAGGAAGAATCTATGAGTAACTAACTACACATGTTCTCCATGAATAGGGATGCATAAGATGCGGTGAATGTCCTCGAGTGTGATAGTCATCTCTCCTATGGGAAGATGAAAAGTACAAGTACCCACATCCCATCTCTCTGCTAAGGCTAGTATCATGTCATCATGGTACCTCATAGGTGGAATGAGGTACACCCAAAATAGACCAACCTCCTATAATGACTAAATGTCCTCCTCCGACAACCAAGTCAATGACTCTCGAAGGAAGCGAAATTGCCTCCCACTGAGATGCTATCTCTAGTAGATATCATCCTCATCTAGCCGGTCAAAAGTAATCCTGTAGTATAATAAATATCCTTCCTGCTAAGGCCATGTAAGTGGGTAGCTAAAACCCTCGACTCACCTATGACCATTATAAGAGGAAATCTAGTTGGCCTAGTACATGTAATGTGCTCAAAGCACCATATCTATAGCAAAGTACAATGTACAATGCTTTGGAGCTCTCAGAAGGAAAAATGACTAAGATCATAGTTCAAATGAGTGAGCATGTTGAAACCCCAAGAATAAACGGTCTATTGTTGCTCCATCCCTCTAATAGTGTGCACCAAGCCACCATCTAAGTGTGCTCCTTGTCTATTTGGAACTAATATAAGTGCCATGATAATGATCATAATCCACTACAAGAGTGGTCATCGTGCATTTAGGAGCCCTTTAAGCTCCACACATGGTCTGATTCTCAAGCATCACATATACTACTCTACACAATAACAAATATCATCTCTCATTTGTGTGAAGGATCTATGAGTAACTAGCTGCACATGCTCACCATGGATAGGGGTGTGTAAGATGCGGTGAATGTCCTCTAGTGTGATAGTCATCTCTCTTGTGGGAAGACAAAAAGTACAAGTACCTGCATCCCATCTCTCTGCTAAGGCTAGTAGCATGTCATCACGGTACCTCATAGGTGGCATGAGGTACACCCAAAACAGACCAACCTCCTATAATAACTGAATTTCCTTCTCTGATAGCTGATTCACTAACTCTTGAAGAAAGAAAAATTCCCTCCCATCGAGATGTTTTCTGGCTCGAGGAGGTACCTAAGAGACAAATATTACATAAAATAAGTCCTAAAAAAATCAATTAACATCATTAGAGTTGTTCTAAGATGCTTTTCGAAAAAAATGGAGACCTAGACCATTTTTGGACGAAGGCCTAGGACACTATATCTATTCTAGGACACTTTGCGCCAAAGTGGGAAACTTTATGACAATCTATTATAAGGTCATAAAATTACTCAGATTACATGAAAAAGTACAGTAAAGGTATAATTTGAAAACAAAGTAAATGTAAAGCAGAATTCACTCAACATATGCCGAAGGATGCCTCACTATGCATAGTCACGAACCAAGTCCAATCTCAGAGGCTTGTACAACCCATAGCTTGGAATCTTCACTCACTTTGCACCAAGGTAAATTTGCAACAAGGGTATGTGCAAGATCATGATGGAAAAAAAGGCCCTTAAGTGGCAAAAAATTCAAAAAAATCAGAGTTAGGCAACTTGACATAAAAATTTGAATAAGTTATCTATATTATTTCAAAAATATGTAAGAATAGAATCTGTAGAAAATTGAATGTATTTTCTAAACTACTGGAGTTTAAAAAGAACTCTTTGGTGGTTTGAAATTTCAATGTAGTAGTACTTAAATTTCGGAAAAAAGGTAGGTGTCACATCCGACCACCTAACCACAATAAAATGATAATATTGGCATAATATTTTATACACAAGTAGAGGGACTCGTAATGCGGATGTGATACATATTTATTTGTAATTTTTTTCGAAGTAAATAATTAATTTATGATTTTTATTACAACTTTTAAAAATATAAAAACTTCATTATGTCATTACTTTAACTTGGTCAAAAATTCATGAAATTCAATTTTTCTTTTCTGAATCCTATAGTATGCGAAGCATAGAATGTGATGCATGTTTTGGATTTCAAAAATGTTATACCGTTTGAAAGATATAGATGTTTTTCGATCAGCTTATCAATCACGACTTTAGTCATAATTCAAATAGAAAATGAATAATAATTATTTATTAAATTCAAAGTAAAGCATAATTTATATTGGTGGAAAGCTAAGAATCTCCTTTAAAAACCCTTTTCATTTCATGAATTTTAGGTAAAAAAAAGTTGTCAGCCACATACCCTACAAATGCCCATCATATCGCCACTTTTTGGCCCATCATGATCCTGCACATACCCACAAGGTAAAAGTCAAATGAATAGTGAAAAGAGTTATTTTCAATAGTATATAGTAAAACCTTAGTAAATAAAGCTTTTTCATTTAAAAGGGAAAGTTCATTAAAATCAACATATTGGGAGCTAGAGGACTCCATTTTTGACACCGTTTATTGCATTGGATTTGTAATTCCTCTCTCGTTCTCGTCAACTATCATTATGTGGTATGGTAATTGGAAATACCCTATGATATGACTTGTGTAATTCGATGTGGTTTCGTGCTCACCCCGATTCCACCTCCATAAAGCAAGTGGAATCAGGGGGGCATACATCTACCCTCAAATTCAATCCTTTGTAGAAGTTTGATAAGAGGATTTTGAAAGATGAATGAATATGTGTTGCAGGATGTGGTACCTAACATTGTGGTTTTGTAGGTAGCTATAGTGTGGGATTTATTCTCCCTAATGAATTCATATGAGTATCCTTTTTCCTAGCAGTTATTTCCTTTAGCTTGCATATTCATGTAGTATCATATGTCATCTAAAGTGGGGGCTAAATGTAGTGTCAAAAAAAGTAATCCTTTTTCACACTTTATTTGAAATAATTGACACAAAATTAACTTAATTATGCTTTGGAGTGGTGTTGTAAGGTGTTGTACACATTCACACCTCTCTACGGTCATTATTTAATTAAAATATATTTAAATTTCACTTTTTACAAGAGTGTTGTAAAGTGTTGTAAGGCATTTTCACACTTTTCTAGGGCTTGCTCATCTATTTAAGCCTAATGGACCCCTCTTGTATTTAAATTAGGCCTTATTTATGATGTTGTAAAGTGTTTAAACACACTTTCACATCTATCTAGGGTGGTATTAATTAATGGTGGTTAATTAGACTTAATTGGCCCTTTTAATTCAAATTCAAGCCCTCTAAATTACACCTCTCGAAGATCAATCTCGACACCCAACAATTAAATGACTTAACCTTGAATGTGGAAAATTTTAGGTCTTGGAAAGTGTGCCATGACCCATTCGCCACTAAGGGCGAATGGGTCCTCCCTTACCAAGGACCCTCTTTTTGAATGTCATCTTGGCAATATTTTAATTAATTTCATTTCTAGATCTGTGGTCAGCCTGAATTATTTGAATTTTGGGGTTAAATCTCTAATTTAATATAAATACAAGGTTATTTGACATAATTTCACCTAAGAAATCTAAGGGAAAAGAATAAAGCAAGATTACAAGCAAGCAAGAAAAAAGAATTCAAGCAAAAGTGAAGTTTGGAGCAGCATTTCAAGATCTTCAATCTCATTTTGTATCCAAGATAAAGCATTATTGAAGGTTGATGATAGATGCTTATGAAGAATCATGAAGGATTCTAGGTGTTGGGAGATGCACAAGTCATACAACCAAGCCTAAAGACTTCTTTCCAGAGTGATTCCATCTTCTATAATCCTCCTATTTGTAGCCTACAATCTTGAGGCATTTTTATATTTGTGATTCATTGGAGGGATTAGACATCTTTAGCGAATCATTTACATCATTCACATTGCATTCAAGGGTTTTATCTTGACACAATTGGGTAAATTTTCCTTTACATTCTCTTGGATCTTAGTCTTATACACACTTAAGATTGAGATTACACACACTATTACATGTTTTAGATTTTCATTCATCATCAAAGGTTTAATTACTAACAAGGGGTTTGACTAAGGCAAACCCCTATCCACCAACAAGATACAAAATTTGTTTTGCAAGTTATAGGAAGATCTGAATTTGAAAACAAGAAATTCAAGGTGGAAAGGAGAAGAGAAAACTTGGAAGTTGCAACCTAGATTTAGAGATTTCTGGAAAGTCCTAGCATGAACCATTCACCTTTAAGGGTGAATGTGTCCCTATTGAGGGATGATAGGCATTATATTACAGACATTTCAAGCTCTTGTTTCTAGTTTAGAGCTCCCTAGAAAGGCCTACCAAGACCCATTTGCATTTGGTGGCAAATGAGTCCTTGTTAGAAGGACAAAAAAGTCTGATTTCACAAGGTGCACAACATTCTTACCTTCTTGTTCCTTCATAAATTTTGCAGCTTCTTTATTTTTTTGTGTTCAATTTATGCATTTTGTGTGTTAGACCTAGGATTAGGGTTTGTTCATTAGCCTAATTCTTTCTCCCTCAAATTGAGATCTAGCTCACTACCCCGTCCTTGCATAAAGGAAATGGTGCAAGATCCCTCAATCTTGATTCAATTCACCTCTTGGGTTGATAGTTGTTTCATGATTCTAGGATCAAGCATCTTTTGAATGAAACACCCCTTATAGAGAAAAGGTGGATTGGAAGCATTCTTCTCCTCCCTTTTTCTCTATGTTTCACTAACTACCATATTCCCCCTCCTAGGTGTTTCTCATTCAACCACAACTTTTCCTCTAACTATTCCAAATTGCATTTTTTTACTTTTGTTATATTCTAATTCACTAGATCTTTTTTGTTTTTTCTAGAGAAAGGCTAGGTGATCAAGGTTTTTCTTTATCTATATTGACTTAATATTTTCCATTCCAATGCTCATTTTTTCCTAAGGCTAATCGTTGGGCAATATTTCTTTGCTTAGGGTTAGTCTTAGGCAACAATATACCTTATTTTGGATTGTGTCATCCATTTTTAATTTTCCTAATTTTAGTTCTTCTTTATTTTTTGGAATCATCCTTATTTTTCTTCCATTTAATTTGTACATCCTTGCATATTGTAGTCTAATATTGATTCTTGGGAAATTTTATTTTGCTCAGGATTAGTATTGGGCAACAATAGCAGATGTGTGTTTGTATTAACCAATTCCATTTTGCATCTATTTCGATCAGCCTTTTTATCTTTTGTTGAGAGCCCTACTTTTCCTTCCTTTTATCTTTCATACCCTTGCACATTTTTGTCAAAGGCTAATCCTTGGGAAACTTTATTTTTCATGGGGTTAGTCTTGGGTAGAAATAATACTTCTTGACTGGTATATCAAAAATCATGTTTGTATTTGAATCTTTAAGTGAAGAACTTTGTTCCTTATTCTCAATTGTTTCACATCCTATGTTGCCAAATGTTTGACACTCTCTGTAGGAGGTCATCTCTAAATTACTTTTTTGAACCCCATTATTCTTTAAATTATTTTTAATCAATTTGTTTTTTTGATCAATCTTTTGCTTAATTTCTTCCATTACTATCTCTTGAGCATTTATTTATGACTTAGATTTTGTGAAGGCTCTACAACTAGTCTGAATTCCAGAGGTCCTAGAGGGGTCTCTATTTTGGAGGAGTGATACAATACTCTGAGAATCAAATTTACCTACTTCTAAATCTAGGAGGCCTCTCCTCGAGACTTCTGCTTTATGTTTTCTTTAACTATTGCATCTATTCTTTCAATAGGCATTGCTTTACTAGATACTCCTAATTCATATTCAATGGGTTTTACTACAAACCCTATGAAATTGGAAATGGAGATTGATTCCTTCAAATATTTTGTTGCAAAAATCTCTGGGTTTGGGATTATTTGGATAGGATTTAATTTTACAACTTCCTTAATTATTTTCATAGATTTTCCTATATTGACTAATTCTATCACACTTTCCATCCTACTACTTATGACTCCTTCACCAATGGATTTGTGAGTCGAGTATTTTAAAGTGTCTACTAAAGAATTATTTGGTTTAGGGTTTATAATATTAGGATTGACCTTTACTAACCCTATTTTTTGTTTTATTATTAGGCTATTTCTTCTTATATGCTCTTATTTTTTGAATAGGAAGTAGACGTTAAAACTTGTCAGAGTCTCTATCTTACATGCTAAAAAAATTTGTGGTATTCTATTTCAATTGCTTCTTGAATATCCACTCTAGTGAATAGTGATATCAAAATTCTTGAATCCATGTGCAACAAGGTTGTTCTAGTTTCTTCCACCCTAATCACATTACCTAATGGTTAGAACAGTTTTGGTAAAAAGTTTCAAATTTGAGGAGGCAATCCCTTTAGAGTAACGCATATAAGGTATGATAACCCTAGTATTTCCTCCTTTATAGCCTTTGGAGACTAGGCAATCACCATAAACAAGGGATTACCTATACTCCAAAAAATCTTTTGAGACAATTTTTCCTTGCATTTCATGATTTTTGAAAAAAACTAGAAATAAATCTTTTGGGAACATTCTACAAAAAATATGGACTCCATATTTTTTATTTCAAACATTTTTAAACCACTCATTCATGTATTTCCTAGCTGGAATTATAATGTTACATTCTAGAGCCACAAGAAAGCTTGCTATATTTTTTAATCTACTTTCCTCTCCGCATAAAGTAATTTCCATATCTTGACTTGGAACTGCCACCGTTTTTTTGGCCCTACCAGAGAGCACTTACCATCTGTTGCTAGTTTCGGACAGTCCTTGCATCGCCTACCATCTTCCACCACCAAGAATTTAGCGTACTCTAGAACCCTCTCCCTAGCACCTTCCACAAAAATTTCCCTAAATGTTTTCTTCATTTTTGTTTTACTCCCATTAAATTCTCTTACTACCTCTAACCCATTGGGAGGCTCACCTAACACCAACTCACCTTGCCACATTTAAAACATCATATCCTAAGCACTTTCTAAGTCTCCACATTAATTGCAATTAAACAGATGGTTGAAATACAATATTTTTTAAAATAGGATGTGTGACCAATAAAACCCTAAAATTAACATTTTGAATGAACAAAAAAAATTCTAGTTCTACAAACATGACACGAAAAATGAGGAATGATAAAATTGCAAAAAAGAGACCAAAAATACAAGAGACTCAAACCCCTTTCTTAATGGAAAATCGCCATCATTCTTGGTTGCAGAACTTGATCCTCCTTCCCTCATCTTCTATCCTCGCTCCCCTCAATTCAAAATGATTTTCTCTACAAAAATAGAAAGTGTTTGGATGTGATTTTTTTTTTACACTTTAAAACTTTTAAAAGAATCCCCGTGGACTCCCTCCACATGAGTGAATCTCTTTTACAATGTTGGATAAAGGTTTATTGCATGTTTAGAGGGGAAGGATGGTATCAAAATGGTGTTGCAGTTGGTGAACAACAATAGAAATATTGATGAAAAGCTTGCACATGAAAAACTAGGACTCCAAAGATTTTTTTTTTTAAGATATTTATTTTAGATATTAGATATTAAGATTATATTATTATAAAATATTAATAAATATGTATTAATATATAATTTTTAATATTATTTTTGACTATTCTTATATATTGATAATTATAAATTAAATAATTTGTTATATATATTTTAATAATTATTATATTATTTTTTATAATAAACATATTTTAATAATATTTTTAATTTATTAATATATAATTTTAATATATATTTTGATTATTCTTATATATTAATAATCATAAATTAACTTTTATAATTTATTATATTTATTTTTTAATAATAATTATATTATTTTTTACAATAAATATATTTTAATGTTATTATGCCACGTGCTCAGCCCGTCCCCGAGTTTTTTTCGGCCGCAGCCGGCAGGAAATGAGCAACCAAGTCTAAAAAAACGTGTCTTCGGCCCCACGTCAAAAAACATGTGCCCCTCTCAATTTAGATGCTTATTGGACCGTAATATTTATTAATCCGAAATTTTCTGATAAAGATTTATTATTAAAAAATTAAGCTGAGGATTTATTCCGTGCCTTTTCAAACCCCTAAATTTTCGTGGTTAATGGGCACCTATAATTTCTAGGGGAGAGATTTATTATTAGTCTTAGATTATTCTGGAGTTTTTCTTTACACCAAAAATGTCATTGTAGGGAAATGAACATTTAAAAGTATGACAGTCATGTTCAATAAGATTTCTGAATTGAAATAGAATATGGACATACAATTTCAATTCAGAAATTGTATTTTTTTCCTTTCCTTACCTAAATAAGGAATCAAGGTTGCCATGGGAAGGACAAATAATTAGTGACTCGCACGTTTTTGTTGACATTAAACAGAAAATTAGGTGGACGTTGACGTTTAGTAATAACAAATAAACAAGAAATTAATTGAGCCCAAGAAAACCAAATGTTCCGAACGAAATCTGTCACAAGAGAACCTTCGATTAAAAGTGTAGTAAGAGTTGAAAATTTGTCACAGAATCCATCGACTGTTGCTATAAAAGGCCATCAAAGCCTCTTTAGCGGTGTACAATTCTTTCAATGGCTCTTTCCTCTGTTCCCACCTCTGTTTTCGGCTCATGCTTAAAACCTACACCCTACCATCATGTCAAGCTTTTCAATAAAGAATTTACAAGCTTGGGAAGAAGGAGGCTTAATCCCTTCATTAATAAGGCCTCGACCACCACTATTGAAACTCCAATCAGGCGCACGGGCAACCATCATCCCAATTTGTGGGACGATGATTTTATAAAATCTATCCAAGAGCAGCCTTATGAGGCAAGCGAGTTTCATTTTATGTAATTTTTACATTCTCTTCTTCTTTCTGTAGTTTTTAACATGATCATGTGACGAGAATATTGGGATTTTATAGGCTTCTCATTATATGGAGCGTGCTGAGAGGCTTATTGGAGAGATCAAGGACATGTTCAATGCAATGCCTACAGCAAAAAGTGGTAAATCTTGTGCAGAGAATGCTTTTGAGCGCCTTGTCATGGTGGATAAGGTTCAACGCCTTGCAATAGATCGACATTTCCAAAATGAAATAAGAGAAGCGCTTGATTATGTTTACAGGTTTGTTAAGAACTACTAATAAAAAATGATTATGTTGTTTTTATAATTATCATTCAAAAAGCTATTGCTAAGAGTTTGTGGATTAGATTTTATCAATTTTTTTGCATCAAATTCCGGATTACATTCCATGACCATTATCCATTATCAAGGTGAAGAAAAGAGCCTAAGAAGGAAAAATGAATCATAAAGTGTGATCCGAAAGATTGATGCAAAAAAAATTGATACAATCTAATCCAGAAACTCTTAACAATAATATTCATGAATTATGAAAATCTGTTCTCAATAGTTCAAAAAGGTTGTTGGACAGTATATTTGTTTTTCTTTTGTTAAAATTTATATGATTGCTATATAAATACAATAATTCGTTAGCAGATATTGGAGTGAAGGCGCTAGAGATCTGAATACCGCCGCCTTGGGACTTCGAATCCTTCGACTGAACAGATATCCTGTGTCTTCAGGTGATTGAATGTGGCTGTTTCTTTCTTGTCTATACTCTTCTGCTCATTCCTTTCGTTTCATTTTTATTGCTTACGTTGTGCATGCTATGTCTACAATAGTTTAGAAACCAATAGAGTTATTACAGAGATGTTTGATTTTAATATATTTTCCCGTTCAATTTATTTGATATATTGGCAGATGTGTTAAGACAGTTCAAAGGAATTGATGGGCAGTTCTTGTGTCCGTCAACTCAATCAGAGGAAGAGGAGATAAGAAGTATTCTAAATCTGTACAGAGCTTCGTTAATTGCTTTTCCAGAGGAGAATGTCATGGACGAGGCTAAAGCTTTTGCAACAATATTTTTAAATCAAGCTTTACAAAAGACTGATATCAGTTCCACTCTTTCACGAGAGGTGATGGTGACCAGAAGTTGTAGTTTTAGCTCCCCCCATACTACAGAGAAACTTTTCATTTATGTCCTAACCCAAAATTTTAACATGCAGATAAAATACAACCTGGAGTACGGATGGCACGGAAATCTGCCCAGAGTCGAAGCAAGAAATTACATGGACATATATGGCGAAAACAGATCTTGGACCGAGTAATGGCAATACTTTTCAACAGAGTTCTTCTTTTAACTTTTATCTGGGGCTTATTGTTTTATTGAAAGTTTGACCTTCTACCTTTGATTTTCAGGATTGCTGGTAATAAAAAACTTCTAAATCTGGCTAAATTGGACTTCAACATCATGCAGTCAGTCCATCGGCGAGAGCTTGAACCAATCTTACAGTAAGTTGACTGATTAGAATAATGAGTGGATATGAGCTAATGAGATGAAAGCACACAGCAACTATGTTGAGCTATTAAAATATTTGTATTCTTAATGTTTTCTATTTTATCTCTACGAGAGACTAATATTTGTGGGAATGTTTTGTTTAGATGGTGGAAGGACACAGATTTGGATAAAGTAGACTTTGCTCGCCATCGTCATGTGGAATATTTTGCTTTAGCATGTGCATATTGCATAGATGCTAAATATTCTATCTATAGAAGTGATTTTGCAAAGATTTGTTCTCTTACAACAATTGTTGATGATATTTATGACACTTATGGTACTATAGATGAGATTAAACTCTTCAATGAAGCTGTTAAGATGTAAGTATTGTATGTCGAATGATTTATTATTCACATACATTTTTTTATTTAAGAAAAAATACGGTAGATTATTGATATTTTTAATAATAAAAAATTGTAATTGATTGAGATTAATCAACCATTACTATATTTAATCAAAAAAATTCATACACTTTATATGTATAGTTCTCTAATAAGTTGTTACTTTGTATTTAATAGTATATACATAAACTAGAGTGTTTTTACTGATATACACTAATTTATTGTATTATAATGTTTCTCTTTTAGGTGGGATCCTCTTCCCCCAAAAAGCTTTCCTGAAAATATTAAAATTGCATATAAGGCATTTTACATGGGAGTAAATGAAAGTGCACAAGTGGCAGAGAAGACTCAAGGACGAGACATGCTCCCTTATGCACGCAAAGCTGTAAGAGTTTGAATCTATCACTCATATCAAGATTATATCACTACTTACTTCATCCCTAGACCACACATAATCTATGGGATTAGATTTGTTTCCTTGGTTCTATTTTATTTTATCTTGCCAAGTATTTATAGAATTTATAGGCTTGAATTTGATACTAAAAACTAAATAAATCATTTGAAGTAATGATAAACTTTTTAAATTCGATTTCTATGGTGACATGACTTCACTAGATATAACTAATAACAGAATATATTTATTGGTTCACTTGGATATCCTTGTGAATTTTACTCTTTTCTCATTTCTCTTATATGTTATTCTAACTGAACTTTACATTATAGTGGTAACATAGCTTTAAAAGAAGTATGCATTTTTCTTGTATCTTTATATTAAGATTTCTCTTCAACTTATTTTAAATTGAATAATCTTTATATAGAGATATATGGAATTGTCATAATATATTTTAAATTACATTTAATTTTTAGAAATATGATTAAAAAATGTATTAGGCTTTGATTTTAATGCTTTAACAAATTTCTTATTATTTTTTTCACAATTTATCTCTTATACAATGTTTTTGCATTAAAAAATTTGCTAATTTAAATATTTTTGTTTTTGTTTTTATAGTGGGAAGATTATCTCAAAGCCCTTACAAAGGAAGCTGAGTGGCTTGTTGACGGGTATATCCCAAGTTTAGAGGAATATTTAGAAAATGGTGTACCGAGCTCAGCATATCGTGTAACCATGTTGCAACCTATATTAACATTAGATGCACTTCTTTCAGATGATATCCTTCCAAAAATAGATTATCCATCAAGATTCAATGAACTTTTATCCCTAACCCTTAGACTAAAAGGTGACACGAGAACATTCAAGGTATGTAATATTTGTCTATTTAGAACCTTAAATTTATATGTATACCAAAAGGTGTATATAAAATAAATTTAGTTAATTTTATGTCCAAATTAATTTGATTATAATTATAATTTTTTGTTTTGAAGGCTGAAGCAAATCGTGGAGAATTAGTATCAGGCATATCATGTTATATAAAAGACCATCCCGAATCTACAGAGGAAGCAGCTTTGGATTACCTTAAAGAATCATTGCGAGAACGACTCAAAGAATTAGATTGGGAGTATTTGAAACCTGATAATGTTCCAACTATAAGTAAGGATTATGCTTATAATATTGGAAGAAGTTATCAACTTCTCTATAAAGAAAGAGACGGATTTACCAATTCTGATAAAGATATAAAAGATCTAGTCACTCAAATCCTCCTTGAACCCGTGACAATGTAATTTTTGTTACCAAAATAAAACTTAATATCCTAATTTTATATTGTAAGACCTCAAATAATATAATTTTCCATATTTAAAAAAAATATAATTTAAGTATCTAAAAACTAGCATACATATATTAAATTTGAATCTATCACTCATATCAAGATTATATCACTACTTACTTCATCCCTATACCACACATAATCTATGGGATTAAATTTGTTTCCTTGGTTCTATTTTATTTTATCTTCCAAGTATTTATAGAATTTATAGGCTTGAATTTGATACTAAAAACTAAATAAATCATTTGAAGTAATGATAAACTTTTTAAATTCAATTTCTATGGTGACATGCTTCACTAGATATAACTAATAGTAGAATATATTTATTGGTTCACTTGGATATCCTTGTGAATTTTACTCTTTTCTCATTTCTCTTATATGTTATTCTAAGTGAACTTTACATTATTGTGGTAACATAGCTTTAAAAGAAGTATGCATTTTTCTTGTATCTTTATATTAAGATTTCTCTTCAACTTATTTTAAATTGAATACTCTTTATTTAGAGATATATGGAATTGCCATAATATATTTTAAATTACATTTAATTTTTAGAAATATGATTAAAAAATGTATTAGGCTTTGATTTTAATGCTTTAACAAATTTTCTTATTATTTTTTTCACAATTTAACTCTTATACAATGTTTTTGCATTAAAAAATTTGCTAATTTAAATATTTTTGTTTTTGTTTTTATAGTGGGAAGATTATCTCAAAGCCCTTACAAAGGATGTTGAGTGGCTTGTTGATGGGTATATCCCAAGTTTAGAGGAATATTTAGAAAATGGTGTACCGAGCTCAGCATATCATGTAACCATGTTGCAACCTATATTAACATTAGATGCACTTCTTTCAGATGATATCCTTCCAAAAATAGATTATCCATCAAGATTCAATGAACTTTTATCCCTAACCCTTAGACTAAAAGGTGACACGAGAACATTCAAGGTATGTAATATTTGTCTATTTAGAACCTTAAATTTATATGTGTACCAAAAAGTGTATATAAAATAAATTTAGTTAATTTTATGTCCAAATTAATTTGATTATAATTATAATTTTTGGTTTTGAAGGCTGAAGCAAATCGTGGAGAATTAGTATCAGGCATATCATGTTATATAAAAGACCATCCCGAATCTACAGAGGAAGAAGCTCTGGATTACCTTAAAGAATCATTGCAGAAACGACTCAAAGAATTAGATTGGGAGTATTTGAAACCTGATAATGTTCCAACTATAAGTAAGGATTATGCTTATAATATTGGAAGAAGTTACCAACTTCTCTATAAAGAGAGAGATGGATTTACCAATTCTGATAAAGACATAAAAGATCTAGTCACTCAAATCCTCCTTGAACCTGTGGCAATGTAATTTTTGTTACCAAAATAAAACTTAATATCCTAATTTTATATTGTAAGACCTCAAATAATATAATGTTCCATATTTTAAAAAATTATAATTTAAGTATCTAAAAAACTAGCATACATATATTAAACATTAATATATATAAAATAAGCTGAAAGTTATCTTGTTTCATGTGCATATTTTTCATTATTAAGGGTATTTTTTATTTAATTTCATAATGTGATGTAATTTTTTGTTTTTAATAATAAATTCACTTACAATTGTATATTTTTTCCTTAACACGTTCCAATAATAATATCTATGTTTAATATAAAAGTAGTAGTTGTTTAATATTTATAGCTTTGTAAGTATTTGATTTTAAGTTTTATAAAGATTAATTTGAAATCATAAGAACTTATATATAGAAAAAAATAACATGAACATCAACCATTTGCATTAAATTAGAACACATGTACTTTCAATTTGTTAACAAAAAATAATATAACATAGTTTTTCTTTAACACATTCTAATAAATAATAAAGTTTATGTTTAATAAATAATTTTTATTTTTTTTAACTGTTGTTAAATAGGTATCTAAAAAAATGTTTACATCTTCATTAAGATTCATTTCAACAATAATATATATGATTTAATTATATTTTCCATCATTGTTTATTTTAATTCCCATATATAATGTTAGATGCTAAAATTTAGTGGAATTCCTCCCCAAACTTATAATTTAATGTTTTGATTAATGATAACTTTTTAAGTATCTAATTTTAGTTTTTTATAATTATTAACTTAAAATTATACCAACTTGTATATAAGAAAAGATAACATCAACATCTTAAATTTCCATTTAATTAGAACACAAATACTTTTAATTTGTTAAAAGAAAATAGTTTCACTTAGTTAAACATTTATGCACTGGTAATAAGTTTTGAATAATATTTTTAAAATATTTTTGAAATTGAATTCAATCATAGATAAAATGTATAAATATTTTGCAAACATTTGCTAAATAATATTTCAAAAAATACTTTCAGTTTGTTAACCATTTGTGTATTGGTAACTGTGCATTATGGCTATCATAAAGAATAGTTCAAACTTTAATTGTCACATTGGATTGGATGACATGCAATGTAGGTATCCCATAGTGTGCATGTAACAACCTAAATGATGGCATGACCTGATGCACCGTGAATATGATGGAATATTGAATGAATACATATTCCAATTTATTGTTATATGTCTTTTAATAATGATATTTCAATTCTTAAAATCATTTACATTTAGTTTTGAAAAATTAAAAATTATGATGTCTAAATATATAATTCTACATATTTTTTCATGTGTTTGTCAATAAATCTTTTTTTGTTTTTTCCATATTTAAGATTCATTGTATGAGACACTCTTTATGGAAATCGTGACCTTGATATCCCCTAAACAAAAAGAAAAATCAATTGATGGCCTTACATTGATCTATTTCATATAGTTTAATAATCACAATCTCCACAAAAACACGCTTCTTGCCCAAACCTTTATATCTAAATATTATTTTTATTACTAAAAGTTGAGATCATAAATTTATAGGTTGAAATCTTCACTTCAGTTTTAGATGAACAAAAATATATTTGTTCATTGAGGACTGGGATATAGAAGAATAAACAATATAAATGACTTGCAACATGCTCAACATCCAAAACATAAAATTGCATATAAAATTATTTGAAAGTGAAAGTTGGGAATTATTAGAAATGGATGTTATTGTTATATTTATGATATTAGATATTATTATTTATTGTTTTACCTTTGATATTTTACAAGATACTACATAAAAAAAAAATTTATCGTTAAATAACTGTGTTATGGGGAAACACTCTATATTGCTTTCTGAAAGATGTTACAATGGATAGTACATTTTATCATAGACTTCCGCATACTAGCCTTCACCCTGCTAACCACCTAACTTGATGTTTTTAGGGCAAAATTTCTAGTGCCACATACAAAATCTTGGAAATGTTACATGTATAGACCTAGACCAGACTACATATTAGACGAATTAACACCCAAAAAACCCTATTAAATCTTACAACCAAACTGGACAAACAGACTGGAGAAAACTTTATATCTATAGCTAGATTAAACACATAATGTTATACAAAAAACCTTTGAACACCAGAACACCAGCCCTATTCATCTCTATCCTCGTCAGAGTCGAGGCATTTTTGCCAGGCTTTGAAATTTGCAATTACTGGGCAATTTGGACCACAATTAGCATGAGTTGGGCTCTTGGCCTTCTGTTCTAGATCCTGCTCGTCATTTTTACGCCATTCCTCTCCCAACCCTAGCTCCCAATCTTCCTTATCACTGACCACAAACTCATTCACCAGCTCTTTGTCCTCCACATTGCATAGAGCCCAACCTCGAGGTAAATTGGAGACCAATTTTGTAGCACGAAGCAAGAAAAAGATGTTACGCTCATGAATGTCCCAAAGCTTTTCATAGATTTCAGGCTCTATGGTTCTAATCAAGGAAACTTCATGATCTCCCTGCCATGCATGCGAATCATAAAGTAATTCTGAGGCATGGGAATCAGTTTGTTTTCGTCCACATTGTCCAAAGCCGCATCAATTTCCACTAGCCAGGCATGCTTGAAGATCATCTAAGACAACTTTTTGGCTAATTCCTTTGACACCTCCATCTACAACAGAACTTCCAAAAACATAGTAGGAATTTCAGAATTGGACCTTGCACTATGATAAGCTCGTAGAAACTCGGGACTCAGTACTCACTTTACTGCCCACAAGATTATTGGATGCAAAGACCAAAGCATCCCTTGGAGACGCTTATTAGAGATTTCACCTCTAAAAGCCTATTGTTTTTTTTCTGAGCTAAGATCCAGCAGAGTCTCCATTATAAGCTAAAGGCTGGCTGCTAACACTTGTTGGAGAAGAAAGGCACCTGTAACCCACCTATCGTTTTGTCGAATAAATATAAAAGTAGAATTTCAAGAGGCTTCCTTAAGGTAATAAGGTTGCATCCTGTACTGAAACCAATGCCTAACCACTCTTATTAGGAAGTAATTCCTTTGGCTACCCGACTATTACAAATGAGATCTTTTTGGCATATGAAATAATTATCCAACTCATCGTTGATGGCCATGCAATATTAGATGTCCTTCCACGTACTTCACGTGATTAAGACTATCCTTTTGGATTAAAAAATGTTGATTTACAAGGCACTACCCTTGCCCACATTGGAGCTATGGTGGGCCCCAAGAGTTACTTGCCTAGCCACATGTAATCCATGAGAGCACATACTAGGGATGACTTGTAAAACCTACCCCAATAGAAAACTAACGACGCTACAAACATATGTGGGCAGATCCCATAGAATTTTAGTCATTGAATTTCAAAATTATCTCAAGTATTTGAGAATCATAGCCTTAGTTATTTCTTACTGGGTCTCTTTCGCCAAGAAGTCTGCTCTTTGGTTCCCTTCTTTGAAAATATGAGATACTTTATAGTCTTCAAAGCCACTCAAAAGGTGCATTATTGCCTAGAGCTAGTGATTTAGTTTCCAATTAGGATAAATGCTCTATCTTATCGAGTTTATAGTAATTAGGGAGTCTCCTTCTAATTGAATCTTTTTTACCTTTAAATTAATACCTAACTGAATTCCCATTAAAGTTGCTTGGAATTCTGCCTCATTGTTTGTACAGATTCCCAAAGGTTTAGAATTCTCTGCCATTGTCTCCCCCCTCTCATTTTTGGCTACACATCCGCCTTGCCAGGGCCGGGTTGCCTCGAGGATGCAAGTGATAAGTTCACAATGGATAGGTCTAGTGAAAAAGGCATGATTAAGGGATGGGAAATTCATGAGAACATTTCTAACATTAGCTTGATACAAACAGTGGAAAACAAGGTTTTTGACAGAGGCAAGTATCAACCCAAAGTTTAGTGGCCTAGGGCCACCAAGAAAATTGAAGCATGGTTACATTGCAAGGTACATATTGATAACTTGCACCTTAGATGAAGGTTTTAGACAAGTAGGGATTGAATCTCTTGATTTTGGTCCTTGTGACCTATGTAAAAAATGTATATATGTTGGTTGTCCTATTTTTGTCCTTTATGTTTGGCCTACTTCACCTGTGATTTTGGGATCTCACCATGCCTGCAAGAGGCATGTGTCCAAAACTAGAGCCACTGATGGAATCCCTCAAAAAATTCTTTCAGTTCCATTTTGAAAATTTGCATCATTTGGCTTGGAACCTCATTTTGGCTTAGGGTTGAGTTCCTTATCACTCTGTTAGGATTTTGTGTTGTTTAAATCCCTCACAATTAACCTATGAATCTAGAAAACCCTTGGTCATTCTATTTTTGCATTGACCTGATGTTCCCTATATCTAGTTGTTCAACTTGTCACTTATGCCATTGAAATCATTTTTTTCACTGCCCCCTTGGGTTGAGGTTTTCTAGTCACCAAGTGCCTTTTCATTGTTCAAAATTTACTATGGTCGGGCTTGATTTTATTTTTAATGACTTAAGTGTTAAATCCCCATTCTTAAGGGTCAAGTTCACATGAGCCTAGTAGTGGCTCCCTTTCTAAAAATTAACTTTTGTGGCATGTGTAGAATTAGGTTTTCACACTAGTCGTTCAATTATTAAGGGTTGATCACCACAGTTCCCGTGTGCCTGTGTTGATTTATTCCTTATTATTTTATTCCCATGGGATATCAGGCTTCAACCATGTGTTTGGTGCATTGGTGGGCCTGGTATCCTTGGTAAAGATAGCCTGTGCCATTTCAAGAAGATCAATGGATGACATTGAATAACGTGGCCACATCCTGACTAGTCCCCGCGTGCTCGTGTTGTTTTATTTCACATTATTTTAAACACATGGGCTAGCAGGTGATGGCCATGTGTCACATTTGGTAGTGGGGCTAGTGTTTCCAAAAGGTTAGCAGATGTAGTTTTGAAGAAAGATCAATAATGAACACCAAAACACGTTCTCATTGGGACCATTCCCTGCACACCCTTCCATCCTATCAATTAAGGAAAGATAATCATGCAGACTAGTGGGAAAGGAAACATCTATCACTTTTTATGGTTACTACTAGGCTTTGGAGATGGTGCGTGTCTCTAGAGATTAGAAGATCGATGGTCGATGGTGGGTGATGTGGGTCAATCCTAACCACTCCTCGCCATCCTGTGAGGACCTTGCTTATGTCCCATATTTGGCAATAGGTAAGTGAGCAAGTTCCATGATTGTGGAATGTTTCAAAGGTTCAGATGGATTCATATGGAGTTAAGATGCTGCTAAAATGTTGGCTGGGACTATTCTAAGATAAAAACAATGCTAAATAAGAACTAGTTCTTGGGCACACATGTGAAATTTGTGAGATATTTTTATGGTTATCAAATCTATCAAGTGTTGGTACATGTGGGAGGGTGAAACTGAGTAAGGAAGGGTATGGGCTAATATTTTGAAGATAAATCATGATTTCTCCCTACTATCTTACTATGATCAATTACAAGAAAATTAATTCCCACGGGCGAACAAGTAAATATGACATGACAATTTTGGTCAAACATTCTAGGGCATATGATTAATGTGAAAACTAAGTGAATGTTTATCACTTAAGTTTTTTGATTATGGAGAAATATCAAGTGCATGCATTTAATTATGTCATAATTAATCATCTTGATTGATTGTCCATTGATTCACTTCAAGGTACGATCAATGGCTGAGATTCAAAATTAGAGTAATTGATTGCCTACATCTTCACACAAGCCTTCTTGGAAAATTAATGCAAAAACACACCAAATGCTCTATTTAATGAAGATCACCTACCTGATTATTCTCACCATTTGATTGTTTATGATAATTAAGAGTCTGAAAGTAAGTTTGAATTTGAGCTTGTTACTTCTAAGTTGGGTTGTGTCTTTGTTTTGAGAAAATTTGATAAGTTAAGTAAGGAAATGGATAAGGTAAGTGTGAATATCAGCCCAGTGCACAGGCCTAAGAGACTCAACCCTCTTGAGTCTTAGGATGATTCTCCCCAAAGTGAATGAGATATCCCTAAAATCTCTATGACTCCAAAGAAGAAAGCAAGAGTTGTCAAGAAGTCTGAATGGGGTGTTCTCAAACATGGTTATCATCTAAGAGGCAAAATTATCTCAGAGAAATTGACCAAAGGCAAGAGAAGAAAATTGATAGGCTAGAGAGGGAGGCTGGAAGAAGGAATAGGTATCACTAGGATTACATGGGACATCATCATTCTCCCATTGAAGTCTCAGATGATTCCTCTGATAGTGGAAACAAGACTGATTTAGGTTATTGTCAGTATATCATGGCCATGACTGATTTGGTTGATTCTGAGGATGAGGTGGTGATGGATACATTGCTTTCAATAAGCACCCCAAGTGGGCATATCTACTTTGCTGCTAACAAGGAAAAGTAGTATCCCATTCCTTCTCTGAGTTGGTGCTCGATTTTTGGTCCTTTGTGTTAACTTTCTTTCTTTGGCCAGTGCGTTTTGATATGGGTCTTTATTTATTTATGCCTTTGATGCTAATGGTGAAATTTCTCAATTCAATGTGAACCTACATGTTTTTTGTGTTGTGACAATGACGCCTTTTGAAAATTGGTGGGTCTTCCCTAACTAACAATTTTTTAGAGTTTTTTTTTTGCTCTCCCCTAACTTACAAATGATTGTTTTGCAACTGATTAGGGAATATTCTCACTTTCTGATGAAATTTATTTTGGAATGAAATTTAAATGTAAGTGTAATTTAGTTTGATGTTTGTTGCTTCCTTGTCTTATAATAGGGATTTCAAGGCTAATTACAGGACGTGAGTAAGTAGTTTTCTTTGAAGGGGTTACACATAGAAACAAAATGGATACTAAACTTTCTAGTAATACATTCTAGGGATAAAGTCAGTAGATATGTATATGGTTTTGATAATGACGATGACAATACATATAGTAGAATAGTATAAAGTTTATTTATGTTACTCTCTTATGTATATGTTATACAAACTATGAATAATATCATCAATGGTTATCTTATTTGTCTCTGTTGGTTTCCAATAGATGTGTTGTTGTATTCTTGATTGTCAATTCAATGAATGTATGTAAATGCTTGAATATAACAATGGGTTTGAAATAAATCATGTATGAGGATGCTAGTAAGAAGTAAATTATGGAAATTACTAGTGGGAGTATTGTAATGTAATATTTTCAAGACTTTGGGTATTGTAAGATGCAAGATTGTTATCTAATCATATGGGTATATGGTTTGAATCCATTCCAAGTATATGGCACTGGTTAGCAAAGTAATTATATTCAATTGTGGTGACCAATTCAATATCTAATCACAAAATATAATCAACTTATTTGCAAAGCTCTTTTGGGTTGTGTGAATCTTAATGAATTACATTTTCTTGTTCAAGTTTAGACACTGCCATGAAGATAAGCCAAATATTCAAGGTATTTTGTCTCTTAAACATTTACAGAACCATTTTTTTCCTTGTGTTTGATACCTATATGCACGGTATCTATAAACATAGTTTTTAGGATTACCCTCCTGGGTTTCACAGAGCTTGAAGTGAAGAAGTAAAGACCTAAAAACCTTTGCTTGTGTTGGCCAATCCTTACCCTTACTAATAATTGAATCCCAGAAAGTTCATAAGTATGTGGTAAGAATAAGTTTGGTTCTAAAAAATAACCAACAACCTAGAAACACAACCTTCCTTCTCAACCTACTAGGTCATGTTTAAGTGAGATTTTTGGTGCCTATAAGGAGGTCAGTATCACCAACGTGGTATTAGAGCATATATACAACTCTAGGAACGAAGATAGTGACTTGAGATTGGCATTGGAAGAAGCCTTGTGAGTTTAAATTATGGGTATGTCCCTACAACAAGGAATATTGTAGCCATGAAGACTACATTAAGAAGGAAAAAGAAAGGAAGGAGAGTTAGAGCAATAGGATGCCACCAAGGATAAGAATGGTAGTGGTTGCATTTGTAGAAGCAACATAAAGAATAGATGAGGTATTTTAGAATTTGAGGGGAGTACAAGAAAGAATAGATGCAATAGAAGGCAAGATTAGAAGAGGCAGATATGATACATGAAGATATATGTAATGAATATGATGAATAAGGAGTAGATATGATTGGATAGGAAGGTGAAAATGTAGATGGAGATATGGATGCAAGAGAAAGAAGGCTTATAAGAGATATTTCTAATATTGGGAAAGGAACAAGGGTGGAATTTCCAAGCTTCTCAGGAAGTTTAGAACTAGATGATTTTATTGACTAGATAATAGAGATGGAGGAATAATTTGAATATGATGAAGTAGAGGACCATAAAAGAGTGAAGGTTGCTCAAAAAATATTGAAAGGTCATGAAATACTTTGGTGGAAAAAGGTGCACATTGAGAGAAGAAGAAATGACAGAGATAAAATCACACGATGGGATCGAATGGTAAGAAAGATGAAGGTTAAATTTCTACCTGGTGATTATCAACTTGAACTTCTCAAGAAATTGTGGAATTTAAGATGAACAAAGTTAAGTGTGAATTCCTATACAAAGGAATTTCACAAAATTTCTATAAGATTTGGCCATGAAAATGTAGCAAGATATGTTTACAACTTTTACCTCTTACAATATGACATCCTTGGATCTGTCCCTATTTAGATGATTTTTAACTATATATATTTTTTCTAGGGATTCCAATCCCCTTACATTCCAAATTATACAATTAAAGATCATCAATATCCATTACTTGATAATCATCTTTACTTTACCTAAACTTGTCGAAACATCTAGGAATCCTTTCTTTTTTTACTTTTCTTTTTGGTAAGGCTTTTTTCCTTATTTTTTAGTTTTCCTTTTTATTTTCAATTTATTTGTAACCTAATAATTTCCTTTGGTGGGAGTGCCGTCTTCATCTTGGTTGTTAATACCATTATCTTGGATGGGGTATATCCCTTCCTTTTCTCTTGTCCCTATTTTCAACACCCCCTCATTACACTTCCTTCTTGCTAACTGTATTATTCCCCCTCTTGGGTCTTTCTCATTCAACCACAACTTTTCCTCTAACTATTCCAAATTGCATTTTTTACTTTTGTTATCTTCTAATTCACTAGATCTTTTTTTTTTTTTTTTTGGAGAAAGGCTAGGTGATCAAGGATTTTATTTATCTACATTGACCAATTATTTTCCATTCCAATGCTCATTTTTTCCTAAGGCTAATCCTTGGGAAACATTTCTTTGTTCAAGGTTAGTATTAGACAATAATAGCTTATTTTGGTTTGTGCCATCCATTGTTAATTTTCCCAATTCTGGTTCTTCTTCTTTATCTTTGGGAATAATTCTTATTTTTCTTCTATTTAATTTGTACATCCTTCCATATTGTAGTCTAATACTGATCCCCAAGAAATTTTATTTTTCTCAAGACTAGTCTTGGGAAACAATAGCAGATTTGTTTTTGTATTGACCGATTCCAATTTGTATCTATTTTGATCAACCTTTTTATCTTTTGTTGAGAGCCCTACTTAAATCTTACCTTTTATTTTTCATACCCTTGCACATTTTTATCAAAGGCAATCCTTGGGAAACTTTATTTTTCATAGGGTTAGTCTTGGGTAGAAATAACACTTCTTGACAGGCATCAAAAATCATTTTTGTATTTGAATATTTAAGTGAAGCAATTTGTTCCTTATTCTCTATTGTTTCACATCCTATGTTGCCAGATATTTGACACTCTCTATTGGAGGTCATCTCTAAATTACTTTTTTGAACCCCATTATTTTTTAAATTATTTTTAATCAATTTGGTTTTTTGATCAATCTTTTTCTTAATTTCTTCCATTGCTATCTCTTGAGCATTTTTTTGTGACTTAGTTTTTGTGAAGGCTTTACAACTAGTCTAGATTCTAGAGGGCCTAGAGGGGTCTCTATTTCGAAGAGTGAGGTCCAACACTCTGAGAATCAAATTTACCTACTTCTAAATCTAGGAGGCCTATCCTTGAGACTTCTACTATATGTTTTATTTAACTATTGCATCTATTTTTCAATAGGCATTGCTTTACTAGATACTCCTAATTCATTTTCAATGGGTTTTACGACAAAACATATGACATTGGAAATGGAGATTGAGTCCTTCAAATATTTTGTTGCAGAAATCTCTAATTTGGATAGGGTTTACTTTTACAACTTAATTATTTTCATAGATTTTCCTATACAAGCTAATTCTATCACACTTTCCATCCTACTACTTATGATTCCTTCACCAATAGATTTGTGGGTCGAGTATTTTAAAGTGTTTGTTGAAAAAATATTTGGTTTAGGGTTTATAATATTAGGATTGACCCTTACTAACCCTATTTTATTTTTTATTATAGGGATATTTCTTCTTATATTCTCTTATTTTTTGAATAGGAAGCACATGTCTCAGAGTCTTTATCTTACAAGCTAAAAAATTTCCATGGTATTTTATTTCAATCGCTTCTTGAATATCCACTCTAGTGGATAGTGATATCAAATTTCTTACATCCATGTGTAATAGGGTAGTTCTAGTTTCTTCCACCCCCATCACATTACCTAATGGTGAGAAAAAATTTGGTAAAAAAGGTCCAAATTTGAGGGGGAACTCCCTTCATAGTAACCCATATAAGGTATGATAATGTTAGTATTTCCTCCTTTATAGCCTTTGGAGACTAGGAAATCACCATAAAAAATGGATTACCTATACTCCAAAATTATTTTGAGATATTTTTTCCTTGCATTTCATGATTTTTGCATTTCATGATTTTTGAAAAAAACTAGTAATAAATCTTTTTACAAAATTCTACAGAATAGAAATGGACTTCATTTTTTTATTCCAAAAAATTTTAAACCACTCATTCATGTATTTCCTAGTTGGAATTATGTTACATTCTAAAGCCACAAGAAAGCTTGCTATATATTTTAATCTACTTTCTTATATGCATAAAGCAATTTCCATATCTTGACTTGGAACTACTACCATTTTTTTGGCCTTACTAGAGAGCACTTACCATCTCTTGGTGGTTCTAGATGCTCCTCACATTGCCCACCATCTTCCATCACCAAGAATTCAGTGTACTCTGGAACCCTCTCCCTAATGCCTTCCACAAAAATGTCCCTAAATGTTTTTTTTTCCACATTTAAAACATCATACCCTAAGAACTTTCTAAGTTTCCACATTAATTGCAATTAAATAGATGGTTGAAATGCAATATTTTTTAAATGGAATGTTCAAACAATAAAACCCTAAAATTAACATTTTGAATGAAAAAAATTCTAACTACAAACATAACACCAAAATGAGGAATGATAAAATTCCAAAAAGGTGACCGAAAAGATGAGAATCAAACCCCTTTCTTAATGAAAAAGCTCCATCATTCTTGGTTGAAGAACCTAATCCTCCTTCCCTCATCTTCCATCCTCGCTCCCCTCAATTCACAATGATTTTCTCCCTGAAATGGAAACCCTCGAAAGTTTTTGGTTGTCACTTATGTATCTTCTTCATTGAAATCTTCGTTAGGGTTCCTCTCACTTAGGTGCACTCTACAAATAGTTTAACCCACCATGAAGTTAGTAAATCAATATAGTAAGGATCACATTATAAATTCAAATTTAAAGAAACAATAATAGATAATATTATGGGGGAGAGTGAATGAAACCAAAGAGAGAAACAACATAAACCCTATAAATTTTTTTCAAGTGCTTGAATAATAGGAGGAAGATAATTGGTTTGCATCAAAGATTATTCTCTTGAGTGTGATTTATCTTAGTGATAATAGATTTCCACAATGCATGAAAATTATTGTAAGATTTTCCTAGATTATCTAGATTGTGTGAAATTTTTACATCAACTTTTGACACAATATAATCAAAAACTCTTACAATAGTGATTTCTCTTGTTGAGAGACCTGAATATTTTCAAGTGTTGGAGTCCCTTGTGGTGAGTGTAAATTTATTTTTGGTGGAAAAAGTTGCAATCGATTAATCAACCTCAACGATCCTTTCTCCCCACTTCATTGTGCTCTGCAAATGGTATTCCAATTCCTTTAAAGATACTTTGATGATCATTCAAACACTAATACCTTGTATTAAATGAGATCATAGTGCAATTATGTTTTAAAATCAATCTATAACAATAATATTCTCATTATTTTCCTTAGAAAGAAAATATATTTTTCTTTGAACAAAAACTAACCATGAACCTGATCAGGATAAAAAATGTGCATTGAAAGCCTTGATTACATTGCTAAAGAAATGTTCATCACAAATGGAGACAATGTACCTTTGTAAGTACAATTTTTATACATGCACAAATCCAAGAATAATCAAAAGCGCAATTATAAAATTGATACAATCTTAGACACTATCCCTAAAGTTGACTAGATAAGACCCTAACCCTGTGCCTCTCATTCAAATTCTATAAACTAGATCCCTCTAAATTATAGAGAATCCCAATTAGTGAATATAGGAGACCTAAATTACACTCCAAATTGAAACTTGGGACATTGGAATCCCCTTGATCTACAACAAACTGGCATCTGGAATATGCCTTTGCACCTTATCTTCGTTCTCTCTCTCATTTGTAATATAAAATTGTTATCACCTTTTTCTTTTCAATTCCGTACACAAATTTCATTTGCATGTAAAAACTCACTAATTGTTGACTTTTTGCTTAACAATTAAAAAATTTAATTTTGGTTAAATTCCCATTTAGTTGGCAGTAGAATAATGCTTTAACCAAGCACTTTCAGCCTCAGAGCTTCCACATTTTACCTCTATAGTTGACATAGAATTTTAATAGTTTATCTTGTAACCCTTGTGCTTGCAATCATTCATTCATTCTACCACTATTGTTTTGGCAAGCCAAGCATAAATCATATTGATGTCTAAATTCCTTCATTGCTAAACCGTAGATTTTTGGGTAGGGCTTATAGGCTACTCTTGCACTCTTAGGATGTTTCACCTAAGAGGAGAGAGATAAACCCCACTCAAAAGATCTAGCTAGGTTCACTCAAATTATGCAATGTATGATGTTATTTGACTAAAAGGAATGAACTAAGTGCAATTAGATGATCTATTTGACTGATTATGTACGCAACACCTTAGAAGATTTATGCAATGTTGGAAAACACAGTGATGTTTGAAAAAAGCATGAATTGATGAAAGAAAATGTAGATTAAACTAAACAAAAAGTAGGATTTTAGAATGTGTACACCTGAGAAGATAAAGAAGACTGGAGAGCAATCTAGAAAATTGACAAAATATGATTTTGAGCTAACTGGGACTCATTCGCCACCCTAGGCGAATCAGTCCCAAGTTAGGGTTTTTCTACATAGAAGTTATTTTCTGTCAACTAGGTGTTAGGATTTGTATCTAACTCAAAACTACACCTCAGGAGGGACTCATTCACCATGCATGGCGAATCTTTCCACTTTCAATTTTTTGCAATTTCAAATCTTTGTTCTGCACCTTGACACCTATACAACACTTTTTGATGGAAACCCAAGTCAGGATCTCAAAAAATTCTTGCAAAATAGCTTAAAATTGTTTGTCTAATGGGTGGTTTTCCTTAGTCAAACCCCTAGTTGGTTAATTAAATATTGAATGGAGAAAAATATGCATAAAACCCTAGCCTTAGATGTGTTAAAGACTAGGAAAATCTAAAGTATGTCAAAACCCTATTCTATTATGCAAGAATAAGAAGTGCAAATGTTATTTGAATGATGCAATATATCAACCTAGACACCTTACAACACATAAAAAATGGAGATAAAATTACATGCAAATGAAATGTAGATGAAATGAAAACCTTGATCTGAAGATAGAGTGAAAATGGAAGATGGAATCACTTTGAAACCAAGTCTTTAGGTGTGATTTGATGGCTAGTTGCATCTCCTCAACCTAGATTTGTCCATGATTCACCATAGGCATCCATCATCAACCCTTTTCAATGTTGAATCTTGACCTAAAAGAGTGAGCTTCAAGACCTACAAAACCCTAGTTTGCTACACAAAACTTTACGGCTTTGCTAATGAAACTTGCTATAGAAGACTCAACTTTGAAATTGCTTTGTGAAATAACTAAAGATGTGTAAAATGACTTAAAAACAAGTATTTATAGCAACAAGGCTAATATTCCCATTATTATTTAGACCTAAAGAGGCCAACATTCACTTGAAATTTAAGTTGAATTA